>CAUYPK010024093.1:0-73181 GCA_963574355.1 Loris lydekkerianus
TGAAAAGGCATAATACACCTGCGGGGCATCTTACAAGGGTATATGTGAAACTCAGTAAATGTGGAATGTAAATGTCTTGGCACGGTAACTGGGGAAATGCCAGGAAGGCTATGTTAACTATTGTGATGAAAATGTGTCAAACGGTCTGTGAAGCTAGTGTATGATGCCCCATGATCATATCAATGTACGCAGCTATGATTTAATTAAAAAAAAAAAAGAAATAAAGAAAGAAAAGGCATAATATTCTGGGCGGCACCTGTTGCTCATTGAGTAGGGTCCCGGCCCCATACACCAAAGTTGGTGGGTTCGAACCCAGCCCCAGCCAAACTGCAACAAAAAAATAGCTGGGCATTGTGGCATGAGCCTATAGTCCTAGCTACTTGGGCTTGGGAGGCTGAGGCAAAAGAATCGCCTAAGCCAAAGAGTTGGAGGTTGCTGTGAGCTGTGATGCCACTGCACTCTACCGAGGGCGACAAAATGAGACTCTGTTTCTAAAAAAAAATAAATAAATAACAAAGAAAAGAAAGAAAAGGCATAATATTCCTTATAATTTACTATGCGCATACTACAATATACTTTCATTTATTCTTAGTTTCTTAGAGATAGAATCTCACTCCTGTCACCCAGGCTGGAGTACAGTGGTGCAACCATACATAGCTCATTGCGATCTTGAGCTATGGTCGCACCCACTACCCAGTAGCTGGGACTTCAGGCACAGATCACCCTGCCTGGCTAATTAAAAAAAAAATTTTTTTTTTTAAGAGAGATCTCATTGGACGGCACCTGTGGCTCAAAGGAGTAGGGCGCTGGCCCCATATACCAGAGGTGGCAGATTCAAACCTAGCCCCGGCCAAAAACGAAGGAAAAAAAAAGAAAAATCAGAGAGATCTCATTACGTTGCCCAAGCTGGTCTCAAATTCCTGGCCTCAAGCAATTCTCCCACCTCAGCCTCCCAAAGGACCGGAATTATAGGGGTAACCCACCCTACCTGGCCATTTCTTTGGTATACTTCCTATCATCTCTGATTACTTAAAATACCTAAAACAGTGTAAATGCTATATTGTTACAATTCATACTTTCAAGAAGTTGTACTTTTTTTTGTTGCTGTATTTTTCAATCCAGGGTAGGCTGAATCTGTGGATATGGAACCCAAGGATACAAAAGGCTGACTGTACTGTGCACATGGATCAGAAGATTCAATAAAGATGTTGAGTCCCCTCCCAAACTGATCTACAAGTTTCATGAAATTCCTATTAAAATCCCAGTGAGGATTTTTGGTGGACACGGACAAGCTTATTCAAAAATTTACATTAAAGAACAGGAAGGAATTAGAATAGCTAAAACAATCTTGAAAGACGAAGCACAATGACCCATTTTCTCTACCCAACAGTAAGACATACTTTATAGCTATAGTAAATCAAGAATGTATTGATACTAGGGGAGAGACAGGTAATACAGATCAATGGCACAGAATAGAAAACCCAGCAATAGGCCAGGCATGGTGGCTCATTCCCATAATCCCAGCCCTTTTGAGAGGCCTAGGTGGGTGGATACTTTGAGCTCAGGAGTTCCAGACCAGCCTGAGCAAGAGCAAGTCTCTACAAAAAATAAAATACTGAGCCAGGCATTATGGTGATCGTCTGTAGTCCCAGCTACTTGGGAAGCTAAGGCAGGAGGACTTTTTACACACACGAATCCAAGGTTGCTGTGAGCTAGGCTGATGCCATAAAACTCTAGTACTGGTGACAGAGTGAAACTCTCTCAAGTAACACTAAAAAAACCTCTCAAAAGCAATAAAAAAGCAAACGATTCAATGAGAACATAGGCAAAAGGCATTAGACATTTCACCACAGAGGATAGATGGCAATTAAATGTCTACTTCTTATCAGCTTAATCAAAAAGAGATGAAATAATGTTCAATATCATTAGCTATCAGGGAAATGCAACTTAAAATCAAGAAACAGGGCTTGGTGCCTGTCCTGAGGCTGGTGGGTGGGAACCTGGCACGGGCCTGCTAAACAATGACAACTGCAATTAAAAAAAAAAAAAAAAATAGCCAGGAGCTTGTAGTCCCAGTTACTTGGGAGGCTGAGCCAAGAGAATCGCTTAAGCCCAAGAATTGGAGGTTGGTGTGAGCTGTGACGTCACAGCACTCTACCCAGGGCAACATAGTGAGACTTGGTCTCAAAAAAAAAAAAAAAAAAAAAATCAAGAGCATTACATGTATGTAAGAATTATTAAAATAAAGTCAATGACAACACAAAAAGTTGAAGATGTGGATGACCTGGATCCTTCATACATTGCTGATATGAATGTAAAATGATACGGTCTCTCAACTTTTTTTATTTTTATGGTACAATTAGTCTAGAAAATCTTGGTACTTTCCAAAAAAACCTCAACACATAAACTCCCTAAGACCTGGGAGTTGCATTCCTGGGCATATTTATCTCAAAGAAATGAAAATTTACACAAAAGCCTAGGCACAGATTTTCTGGCTACTTTATAGGAAGAACTAGAAAGAACCCTGATGTCTTTCAACAGGTAAGTGGGTGCTAGAGCCGCACCATGGAACAAAGAGCAACCCAGCTGTAACAGCAGTAATAAGGAATGAACTACAGGCAAATCAATTTAATTGAATGAGAATTCAAATTCTGAGAACTTTTGAGAAGTGAAGAAATCCAATTCCAAAGTCTGCATTCTGTGATTTCCTTTGTGTGCATTCTTAGAATGACAGCAAAGTTTTGTGGTGGTTACAGACAGGGAGGTATGAACATAAATGGCAAAGCGAGGACACCTTGTGGAGATGGGAGTGTTCTCCAGCTTGACTTCTGCTCATGTCAGGGCCAGGCTGTGACCCTGCATCCTACTCTGGATGGGAATCACCGGATTGTTTCTTATAACTGCACAGAAACATGCAGTTATCTCACAGTGTAAGTCAGGGGCCCCAAGTGGTAAACAGGCCAAACTTTTATTTCCTCAAACACACACCAAATCTCATTGGTTCTTGTGATTCCTTGGCCTCATTCTTGTAGACCCTGTGCTGCCACACCACCAGCACTTGTCCTTGCTGTCCCTTCACTTTGGGATGCTCTTCCCTCTTCTGAACCATCTCTGGCTGCTGTTTCCTCTCCCACTGGGTGAGGCATCATTCAGCGGTGGCAACCCAACAGCCTATGCAAATGACAAGACTTGTGCTGACCTGTGCCTAACAGCTCCTAGCACATCTGGCACAAAGCTACCCCAATGCTTGGGACAGTGGCCAGGCTTCGCGCAGACTTGCTCTTTGCAGGAGAATAGTCTAGGGTGGCAAGCAAGCAGCAGGCTCCTCCATTCTGAGCCTCCCCCGCTGCTCCCCCATCCAGCAGGGCTGGAGGGGACCCACAGTGGCCCAACTCCCTTTCAGTCAGGTTCTGCCAATGGGAGGTGAAAGGTAGAAACCCTGCTGCTTTCCAGCACTTAGCAGTCCTTGGAGCAGCAGCAGAGGTCTCCAGGACCCCATCTGGGCAGCTGATTCCTGTGATGGCAGCACAAGGCACTCACTGGACAAGGTGATAAGATTAGGGATGAACTCTAGCTCAGGGCCTGCAGTATCAGCCGAGTGGGTTCTTCTCTTTCAGAGCCTCCCAAGTGCCCACCCATCCCTCATATCACTTGTCACCCCAGGCAGTTTAGGTCCCTTCCATCTACCTAGGTGAGAGATGACAGATGGGAGGGCGCTCCCCCGCACTCTGATGACAGATGGGAATGGTCCCCTGAGGAAGACATGCTGGGAGAGACGGGCAGTTGAAGACCTTGGTCTGTCCCTAAAGCCAGCCCCTTCTGCTGACAGGCAGGAAATTATAAAGGCAGAGCCATGGAGAGCCACACCCTGTATGGGGAGGTGAGAGTGATGGGGTGGGGGTGACAAAACCCCAGGAAGCCTCCTGGTGCCCAACACCAAAATTAAAGATTTATTACCCACGAGAGGACGCTGTCCCTTGGAGCTGTTGGCCACCCTCCCCACTCTGGCCAAGGTCCTGCACTGAGGTTTGTCCTCAAGGATGACACCTCTTGCCTGCCCAGCACCAATGGCTAGGCCTTTGGGCAGAGTCAGCCCCTAGGAGTGCAGTCCACACTGCTGGCACGGGTCACTTGGCCAACTCCTCAGCCACTGCTTTGCGCATCTTGTCTTTGAGGTAGGCCCCTTTCTGCCATTCAGACTTGAGTTCTACCCACTCATAGAACGGGACCTGGAAGGAAACAGATCACAGAAGTTGTAGGGGTGGGGGTGGGGGAACCTCTTCCAGCCACTGTTCACTAGCTGCCCTAACACTGACCCCTCACCTGCTAGGACTTACAAGTGACCAAAAGCTCTGCACACCTGCCTCTCAGCCTCCGACCTCAAGGCAGGGCCCATGGAGTTGCAGGCAGTGTGGGTGGTTAGAGGATTCTGCACCATTAGTGTCAAAGGTGTCTGCAAATTATGCAGAGCCTAAGAAGGGCTTCTGAATTTTAAAGCAGTATTGTTAAAAAAAATCCTACAACAACCCAGAGAAAATGTGACAGAACACAGTGCGGCCCATAAAGCCACACACTTATTCTCCAGGCCCTCTCAGGAAAGCTGTACACTTTTGGATTTGGCCAGTGTTTTGCAGGTGTGTGCCTGGGACGTATGTCTTTCTGCTTCTGGATCACACCACAGCAGGGGGCTCTGTGCCAATCATGACACAGGACTTGGGCACTCTGCCAGTCTTCCCCTTTCTGAAAACACACAGGTCCTTATCAAGGAGGCAGAGCAACAACCCTTGCAGCTCTGCTTGGATGCTGCTCCACCCTCCTAAGCTTCAGACCCCAACTGCGACAGAGCTCAACCCCGCTTACCTCCAAAGCTGAACACATAGGCTTGGTGACCTTTCTGGATAGACCTATGGAGGCAAAGCACTAGGTCCTATGTTGGAGGCTGCGCAGGGAATAGGGGAGCTGGAAGCCACACCCTAGGGCTCTGTTTGTACCCTTTTGGCTCCGAGGCCTGGTTGTGATTTCACCCAATCCCCACTCCAGTGTGGGTAGCGGCTTCTCCCATGCAGTGACCACCTGAACAAGAGGTACTCACGTCCACCACCAGGAAGCCTGCAGCCAGCATGTGTCGCCGGGCCAGGACAAAGCGACCCAGCAAGTCCTTGCTTCGGCTGTTGAAGTTGGGGAACTCCCACCGCAGGAAAGCTAGCCTGGCAGGAAGAAGGGGCGGCTGACAGGCACCCACTCTCCCAGCCTCTCAGAAGGGGGAAAGGGAAAAGCAGAGAAAGAGCAAGAGCATGCAGCCCAAGAGATACAGAGCCATCCATGGCCTTCACAGCGGCCCTGACACACAGGCCCCTGCACACCTACCTCTTAGCCCCGGGAGGTAGCAGCTGGCTCCCAGTTGGCTGGGCAAGGTGAGGTGCCACAAAGTCCCTCAGGGGTAGAAACTGGCCATCAGTGTCCAGCAGCACCTCAGCATCTGAGAAAGGGTGTGGGATGCCAGCACATTGGGGGATGCCCCTCAGAGACCTCTACCCTTGGGAAGGATGGACTGACAGGGTGTGTGTGTGTGTGAGCCCAAGTTAATGTCCTGCAGCTCTCTGGGTCGGTCCATGCTACAGAAGGGGCAGGGTTAGAACTGTTCTATTAGGATTCAGAATCAGGCCCCATGCCAACTGGGAAAGACCCTCACCCAGCACCCAGCCGTATTGCGTGGCCACCTCGAAGCTGCCCTTGTTGGCACTCCCCAGCAGTCCCTTCAGAATCCCTTGTAGCTCCTTCTGCAAGGGGGTCACCGTCTTGTCAAGGGCTAAGGACCTGGGGGCCACAGCTGAGGCTGGCAGGAAAGGACCTGTGTACTCAGGGTGCTCCAGCTGGGCAGTGGCATTGATGTGGAGAAGCTTCTGAAAGGTGTTCTGATCCTTCTGAGATGTGCCCCCTGGGGGATGAGAAGAATGGGAAGAGTGGGATGTGCCAAGGGTCAGGAGGACCAGGGACAGGATGATGGGGGGAGGCCCATGTGGGAAGCGCAGCACCCCCAGCCTTAGCCCAGTTCTGTGGGTCAGGAGGCAGCAGAAGGAAGGTGTGTTGGCCACTCAGAGTATGAAGGGAGAAGGAGTGAAGGCGGGTGAGCAGCACTGATCTGCTCCCAGCTCTGCTCTAATTTCTCACCTGGCTCTATGCACCAATCAGGGAGCCCCTCAGCAATGTGGGGTATGGGGCTCACCTAGAAACTGGGCATGAAGTTCAGGGCAGAGGACAGCTCGCAGCTCCTCTTCCCTCGCCTGCTGCAGTATACACAGGGCCCAGACCAGGTCCACCTGCAGGGCTGGCTCCAGGCCTGCCAGTGCTGGCTCTAGCTTCTCGTGTACCTGAGAAAGACAGGGTGTGGTAAAGAAAGCAGGCTTTGCCCAGGAGCTGCAATAGCCACAAACAGATCATAGTCTGTCATGTGGTCTCAGTCTGGTCACATTGAGGGCAGAGGTGGCTACTGGGCAGCAAGAGGCAGAATCCTGGCCTTTGGTCAAGTCTGGAACAATCCTGGGCTTGAAGGTACCAGCAATGTTTCTCTTACCCTAAGATAACTCTGGACAGAAGGAAGAGCACTACCTAATTGCTGGCATTTGAAAGGTTTACGTACACTCTGCCCACTTGCTGGCCCTAGGGCACAAAAGTCTCTTCTCTAATAATGTCTCCAATGGGAATATGGGGTAAGGGAAGAGGTGTCTTTGGTCCTTTAAGAGGAACAGAGCACCTAAGGGGTAAAGTAGCCACAGTCCTGCCCCCTCTACTGGCTGTTCTGAGGACTGAGCCAGGCAAGCCCCTGTCCGAGTCTCCCAGTCTGGAGCCAAGCCTGGTCAGCCCACCTTTGTAGGACACCATGGAGATCTTCATGAGGAACGCAGCCCTATCATCCTAAGCCGGTTCTGTTTAGCATGGAACCCCTTCCTCTGCCAAGCCTTCCCAGCAGGTCTCTGGAGTGGCTCCCTGGAGCTTCTGAGCTTCAGCAGGGCATTAATAGAAACGAGATGCACTCTTCCAGCCCTGACTGGTAGGGGAGTCAACTGGATGGCACAAAGGATTTCCTGTTTGTTCTCAATGAGCCCCAGGACACCAGGCTCTAGGTAGCTCCTCCTCCCCTCCCATGCCAGGCCTTCTTACATCCTGCTTTAGCACCTAGGGGTCCTGTGTCAGGCATAGCAGCCTCTTCCTTCCTGCCCAGCCTGAGCTGCTCCTCAAAGGATGGCTCATGAGCCCTTAGCTGGCTAGGGAGAGGGTAAAGGTTGGGGAGTGGGAGATCAGGGACTGTACCAGGCTGAAGAACTGATCCTCTTGTTCTGGATGGAAGTTCAGGCGGGCAAAAGCCAGAACCATGCTGCACAGGTGGGGCAGGATGACGTCCTGGGCTCTCTTCAGGATGTGCTGGGCAGGTCAGGGACGACAAAGGGACAGGATGAGGTCTCTACCCAGGACGCTGTCCTCCTACCCAAATCAGAATCTGAGTGAAGCCTGGGTAGCCAAAGGCAACTACAGGACCCTTCGCCCAGCACCCACATGTTGCTGGGCACACAGCAACTTCCACAGGCCAGACCCTTCCTCACCGAGTAGCAATGATCTATAAAGGACAGGGGACACCTAGAAACTGCCTCCTTCTGACAATGGCTCTGAGTCATTCTCAGCCTCATATCTGCATCACTGCCTGTTACAGCAACCCCAAGATGGATGGAAACACTTGTAACAATTGATGAAAAAAACAGGAACGAGTTCTCAAATGTTTTTTCCACCACTGAGTAATCTTCTTCCAAATAAGTAAAAAATAATATGTATTTGCCACGTACAAGTGGGCATTTTTAGACTGGCTTTGCTCCCCCAATCAAAGCAATGGTTCATAACAGATGCCCTAAGTCAGTGCCTCTAAGTTGGGGTCAGTCATAGAGAGCCCCCAGGGCCCACCTATCCTCAGTAGTGTGGAGCTGGTGGCCAGGCCTTGGATCCTGGAGTCAGCCCCAGCTCACCTGGGCAAAGGCCTCAAACAGAGGCAGGTTAAGCCACTTGAGGAAGGCGAAGGATTTGGCGCAGTGGGCCACCTCACCAGGCGTCAGGCTGGGCATGAGGGACAGCAGGTCAGCAGCCAGGCGCTGAGACACTTGAGTCTGGTGAAAGCCAAGTTTGCCTTTGGGACAGAGTAGACCACAGGATTTAGCTGAGGAAGGTCAGCGGTCACTGGCCAGCTCCACCCTACTTTAGCTTTGAGGTCTAGAAGATTGATGTCTGTAACCAAATTTATCCCTGAACCTGGGACAGAGGAACAGGGCCCATGGGTCACAGTGTTTATGTGGCAGCCTTCTGGGCCAGTGCCTACCACAGGTAGGGCATGCACTGAATTTGACACAGCTGCAGTTCTCCTCTGCTGTTCTGTAGGAAGAACTCACCATAGCCATAGGCCAGGTCCAAGAGCACGCCTTTTGTCAGAGGGAAGGGCTTCTGCACAAGGTGGTAGGAGATGGCCCGCAGCAAGGGCACAGACCGCCGGTTCTGAGCTGCCAGTGTCATCAGCACCTTCCGCAGCTCATTGGGGCCAAACTGCTCCACCAACTCTAGGCACTGTCAACCACAGCCGTGTGGGGGTCAGCTCAATGGCCTGAGGTGGCAGGGACGAGCTGGGGGCAGGGGTCCCATCCAGTGCAGCCCCTGCGAGACAGCAACTGGGCCTGAGCTGACTAAACACAGGCCCATCTGTGTAGGGCCTGCAGCCTTGCCTGCCCCAGGGAACCCCTGAATCTGGTGCACATTGTCCGTAGCCAAACTTATCCCTGAGTCCCAGAGGCAGGGGACTCAGGGCTTAGGAGCTACAGAGCTTACTGTGGCAGTCATCTGGGCCAGTCCCCACTATGACAAATATGGGGACCGAATTTGACTTGACTACAGGGCTAACGCTGAGAGAGAGTGGGACACGCAGGGGCTGGCATAGGCCTGGCTAGCAATTCTATGTCACTTTAGGAGCTGCCTGTCATGCGCACATCTCAAGATTGCACCCTTGATGGGATTTTATAAAGGTACAATCAGGGAAGCACTTGTGTTGGGAGGAGCAAGTGGGTAAATGGTGCTTGATCAATGTGGCCAAGGAGCAACCACCTGCTGCTGCCCAGAGTCCTCTAGTTTTTCCCCACGTGATACCTGAGGCTGGACAAAAGCTTCCCAGGCTCTTGTCCCAATGCCCTGGGGAAGGAGGCCAAATGTCACCTGCTCTTGGACCTTGTACCTTGTCTTCCAGGCGGTTCATCAGAGACTCCGAGAGGTGTCCCACCTTCATCATGATGGCCACCACTGTGCGGCCATCTTCAATTTCTGTCCAGCGCCTCTCCAGGTGCATGAGCAGCTCAGCCAGCAGCTCCTGAGAGTGCCGCTCCTGCATGTAGGTGACGCAGGACTCTGCCAGGAAAACCAGGTGCTTGTAACCGAGCCTCCGCAGGCGCCAGCGGATCTCCTGCTCCACCGACAGCAGCACCTTGGAGTCCCTGGGGAGTGCCAGAGCATACAGGCTCCGCAGCAGCTTCACGAGGGCCCCATTCCACACCACAGTTATCTAGGCAGGGAAAGAACACAGGTAAGGTCACACGTGGCACCCTGTTCATCCCATGTGAGTTGGGAGCTACCTCCGTGAACTTCCTCTTAATGGGCATTTACTACAACTCTTCAAAGAAGACAAGAGTTAGCTCCCCAACCTGTTCTATCAGGGCCCCAGAGCTCAGAGCTCATGAAGAGCCTCACTCAGTTTTGAGGTCTAGAAACTTGCTGTCTGTAACCAAATTTATCCCTGAGCCTGGGACACAGGAACAGGGCCCATGAGTCACAGTGTTTCTATGGCAGCCATCTAGGCCAATGCCTACCATGGGTAGGGAAGGCATTGAATTTGACATAGCTGCAGTCATCTACACAGCTCCCTTCAGGCAGAGGTGAGGTCCAAAAGCATGCCTCTAACCCTGGTCCTCTAGCCTCAAACAAATTGAGAATTTCTGTTCCAGGTGGCCAAGGTCATTTGCTATTGCTTACAAACAGAACCCTGCGTAATAAGAGAAATTCTCTGAGTTTCCCAAATGAAAATTTGACTTGAGATGACTGATTACATGGAGACCACACCCTTTTCATACATGGCCCTGGCTACAGCTCTGTGTGGTGAGCAAGCAGACCTGAGCTGCAGATAAAGCTGTCAGGTCAAGACTGGAGGTCAGAAAAAGAGTCTGAGGGATGTAACCTGATGGCCAGGTTTGCTAGAATCAGTTCTGTCACTAACTTTATTTGCAATGATGATTAAAAACATTGACTTTTCTGTAGTAAACTGTTATTTTGAGTCTGAAAAGCTCCAACCCAAGAAAACAATCCTAACAATTTCTAGGGACATGAAGTTTCTTAGGAACACAACTGCTACAAAAGTAAAAAAAGATGACATCTATGCAAAGCAAGGGTGGGGACTCAGTATGCCACTGCCTAACCCTCTAGGGGCATGTGACCCAAACACCAGTCCCTTGACTGTCAGCAGAGACAGGTGCTCCCCATGCAGGAAGGTTCACAGGAAGCCTTTGATGTGCAGGTAAAAGGACCCCTGGTATCACTAAGCCCTGCAATCTCAAATGCCGAAGCTTCCTGGGAATGACCAAGCTGGTAACACCCCAGAAGTACTTCTGAACAGGCTCTAACTAAATTTCAGCCATTCCCCTACACACATATTCCTATAAGATGCCGATGCCCTGTGTGGTATTATCAACCCCACTGCACATGTAAACAAAGGTCAACTTATTTCTCTGAAGTATCAGAATAGTTCTGGGTCCAAACCTGCACCCTTGTCCCGCCCTCTCCACCGCTGCCTGCTTTGTCTCTGAAGAGGTGAACTCTGCTGTGCAGGGAATGTGTCTCCAGGCCTCAGATATGTGGGGGCCCAAGATTTCACCATGGGCAGCAAGATCTTTGGTTGGATAGTACTTCTCCTCTTCATCCCTTTGGCCCAAACCCCATCCTCGTGGAAGGGAGCAGATGGTAAAACAAGCATGAGTGTCATTTTCTGCGCCAAGTGTCTCAATGCTGAACCCCCACAGCCTCAGTCTCTTTACCTAAAAATGGGGAAACCACCTATATAGAGAGGTGAGCTGGGGACAGACACTATCTTTCAGCCACTGTCTGAAAGATGGGGGAGGAGTTGAAGCCTGAGGACCTGCATCTTTCTAGTTTCACGGACAGTAGGAAAATCTTTTAAAAGAAAATACTGAGGCAGCGCCTATAGCTCAGTGGGTAGGGTGCCAGCCACATACACCAAAGCTGGTGGGTTCGAACCAACCCCGGCCAGCTAAAACAATGACAACTGCAACAAAAATAAATAGCCAAGCTGTGTGGCAGGTGCCTGTAGTCCCAGCTACTTAAAAGGCTGAGGCAAGAGAATAGCTTAAGTCCAAGAGTTGAGGTTGCTGTGAGTTGTGACACCACGGCAATATACTAAGGGTGACATACTGAGACTCTGTCTCTAAATAAATAAAATAAAATAAAATAAAACACTGGGCTCAGCACCCGTAGCTCAGTGGTTGGGTACTGGCCACATGCACTGGGGCTGGTGGGTTCAAGCCCGGCCCAGGCCTGCTAAACAACGAGAACCACAAAAAATAGTTGGGCATTGTGGCGGGAGCCTTTTGACGTTGCTGTGAGCTGTGACACCATAGCACTCTACTGAGGGCAACACAGTGAGACTATGTTCTCAAAAAAAAAAAAAAGAAAGAAAGAAAACACTGCCATCATTTACATTGGAAATATTAATACCTGCCTTGCAATTTTGTTACAACAGTCAGTTGTATATTCCTAAGACTAGCTTCAATCATGTGTGAGTAGAAGAGTCAATAAACAACAAAGAGAATTATATCCTAAGAATAAGAGGGGTCATGATTAAGTTCATTTTATGGGCTATATTCTCAAAAAAAAAAAAAAAAAAAAGGCACATTGTGACCCTAGTACATATACACACTTAAAAAGTTCCATGAGACAGTTTCCCCTTACTAGGTGTGATAAATTCTGGTACTTTCTTCTTTTTAAATTCAATTCCCCTTGGTCTTCCCTCCCCACTTGGATTCTGGTATTTCCTACCTGATTAAAAAACAGCTAGCCAAGTCCTACTACACCAATTTTATAATTGGCAACTTGAAAAACACACATTTACTGCAAACCTTTCCTCTTGTCACACCTGATAAGTAGCCACATGTTTTAACCGCCCGAACACTTGCCTTCCAATGTAGACCAGAGAGTTAGGGCCAATTAGTCAGAGCAGGAGTCTGTGCTCCTTCTGTTTGCACATGGAGCCACAGGGAAGAACCTAACAGTAAAGAGCCCTTCCTCACAGTGACCAGAAACTGACCTCTGTAGTCTGAGTTTTGGCCCCCAGTGCCATACAAAGCGTCTTGTTGTCTCTCTCCCTGTTCATCCTTAGAGGGTCCAAGCATGGCTAGGTCATGGCATGCCCATCCCAAGTTTCAGGGAACTTCCGTCAGTCATGATGCATTTCTTCCAGCTATAAGAATGGTGCCCAGCCATCAGCTAGATGTGAGAGAGTGGGCGATACAGGTGAAAACTGTATGGTGAGGGGGATAACACCCAAGGAAGTGAGAGTAACCTGCTTGCTTCCCGGTCCCTACACTTCTATTGCCATGGGTCTTGGATGCCTGTCCGTAAGACATGGATAGCAATATCTGCCTAAGAGAGTTCTTGTGAGGATAAACAGAGGAATCTATAAAAACAAAAATATCACAAGACACGGAGGACCCCTATCTATAGCTGGTAAGCACTGGCTGTTATGGACTCAGGAGTGGGTGTCGTCTTGTCCAACCCCATAGGCAACACTAGCACCTACCTCACTGTTGACTAGTTGGAGAAGTTTCTGAAAATGGGCATTCTGGATCAGTGAAGTCTTGTCTTCTGGCTTTTGGGACAGCAGTCGGGAGAGCTGGATGACTATGAGGGCTGCACGGTTGTGGTTTATGTGGTGATCACTATCAAGAAGATCCAAGAGCTCCTCTGGCCTGGTGGCCTTCTCAATAAGCTGGTCCACCTCCTGGTTCTCTGGGTAGGGAGTAAGCACTTGTTCCTTCTCTACCAGCTCCGTCAAGGAACCTGGGAAGTGGGAACTGGGTGAGGTGACTGAAGAAGTCAGAGTCTTATGGGCTACCCTCGCATGTATTAGTTGGCCAACTGGAGCCATAGCAGGGGCCAGATGGGCAGCTTCTTTCAAGAGGCATGTGCATCGCTTCACCAGGCGAACTGCCATGATGTCCTGGGTAGCAGAGAGATAAGACTCCTAGCAAGTGATTCCAAACCCTAAAGAGAAAAAGGAGAGAAGGTGGTCATAGAGGGGCAGTTCCCGATGCATCAAGTTAGGAGAAAAACATGACAAATGAAATAAAGTCATAGCCATCCTCTCTGTAAAATTAGCCTTAATCTTTCTCTTTTTTTGACTACTCATATACATGTACGTGACAGTATTTTCTGAAGTGAAAACCTCAGATTTGATTCAGTACATTATTCTGTCAAATATCAAAACTCAAAACCATTATAGCTTGGGTTGGGGAGTTTTTAGTCCTGACTGTGCTTTATAATCATATTGGGAGTCGTTCAGTACTTCAGATGCCTAGGTCCTGGCTCAAGATCCCTAAATGGGAATCTCTGCAGGCAGGGCTCAGACACGATTACTTTTTGTTTTTATTTCAGGGGTAACCAGGATTAAGAATTACTGGCTTACAGAAATAAAATAAAAGAATATTTTAAATCAGAATGACATTGAAAGGCCCAGGCCATATGGGTCACATCTCCAAGGTTTCTGTGGATACATATTAACCCTACAAATGTGGGAGTTAAGCTTCCAAAGTTAGATTGCAATACTAACCTACTTTAAAAAGAAAACCCCAAAACACTCCCCCAATTTTTTAGAGCAAACCTCCTGAACCAAGGAGCTTTCTAGTTTTATCTCCTCTCCCTCCCCATAACGCAAGCCCCTTCTAATCAGGCCTTTTATTTCCATTCCACCTTGCATGGCTAGCTACCTGTGCACCCTTCCTCCAGTCAGGGCCCAGCAAAACACATTTTATCTTTTCAGGCTCACACCAAATATTACCTTCTCCCAACAATTTGTTACACAGCCCTATGATGTTGCTTCTGACAATTTTATCAGCCAGTCTAGCTCAGTGGGGTGATCCAATGACCTAGGCAACACACCTGAGAAGGGCAAAATAAAACTTTAACCTGGGCTTCGCTTCTGCCAAAAGAGAAAGCACGTTTTATCTCCATTTCCTGGAACTTGGTACACGGCTGGCACATTTTATTTTTACTTGAGTGGATTATTGCAGCTGTAAAAAGCTTCGTCTAAAACTACATAAAGGAAAAATAATGACGTGTAGAGAGGAGGAGTATTTGCCCAAGAGTAACGTCTACCCCTTCCTGATCCCCAGCACAATAAGGAAGCGCTAGAAAACCTTGGGACGGGGAACCTGAGGCCTCTGACTTCAAGATTCTTCTTTTTTAAGCACCAAAAAAAAAGAAAGAAAAGCTTCGTCTTTCTTTGCTGCACCCTTTTAAATAAAATAATTTGTTCTGCAAAATTTGGATTTAGTCAGAAGGCCGCACTTAAAGGACGTAGAAGTCCACATTTCGCCTGTGGCCGCAGGGTCCCCACCTGCCGCCGTCCAGCCACCTTCCAGACACGCCTTTGTGCCCTGGAGACCCTCGCCCAGCAGCCCCTTATTCCCGTGGCATCAAGCCGCCGCGAGTACCAGCACTGACCTCCATCCGCCGTCCGCACCGTCCCCGGACCCATGCGGCTCGGCTCACCTGCGACGTCACTGGGAGCGCCACCGGAAGCGAGGCTCCTCGCGCTCCGCCCAGCGGAAAGCCAAGCTGGCCCCACCCTCCTCTTTTGGGCCGGCGCCATCTTTGCTGAGGGCACGTGCCGCGTGGTGGGCAGGGGAATGAGAGGTGGGTGGTAGAAGAAACAGCCTGGAAAGGAAGGCTGGAAGGCTTGGGTCCCCTTCGGCCATGGAGTGCGGGAGCCATACCCACTGGTTCCATGTCGGAACGCTCGTGAGCCCGCGGAAGCCTAGGCTGGAGGGCTGGGGACCGCCATGTCGGGGCCGGGCGGGCTGCTGCTAGGAGACTGGGAACTCCGGGACGCAGATGTGTAGCCCCAGCGGAAGGTCTCGACGAGATGTAGGCAATTTGTCTAGGCCTAGCAATTTTTTTTTAAAGTCTACTATTGTAGGCTTTTATGTGCAATCTCTTAATTTTAAACAGTGACATTTAATTACAGAGTAATTATAGCGACAGGGTAATGTAGACAAAATGTACCCGAGTTCCGCATATATGGACTTCGTTAATTTTCCTTATTGCATCGTTTTGTATTATCCATGGAGTTAATAATTACCTTGCTTTCTTAATTTCCATGTGTTTAATCGTACATTCCACCCCAGAGCCTTCAGCAGGTGTCTGTCAGAAGACAAAATTGTGACAAATTTAGTCATTTTATCTGTTAAAAGTTTAGACGAATCAAATTTACCCGTTTAATTGCGCAAAGAACTTTGAGAACTCGCCAATCGAAAGAAACCGGCCACAGAGGCCACATATTGTGCCTGTGAAATGTCCAGAGTAGGTGATTCATAGAGTCAGAATAGATTAGTGGTTTTGAGGCAGTGGTGATGGAGAGTGACTTGGGTATGAAGTTTCTTTTTGGGGTGGTGAAAATGTTCTGGAATTAGTAGTTACGGTTGCACATCACAGAATATACTAAAAGCCACTTGTGACACAATGTGTAACGTGTACATATGTGTACATGAACTGCATACATGTAAAGTATATATGTGCTCTCTGTACAGGGCTTCTAAAACCCTTACCAAGTCTAGAGGGATTAGGGCATCTTTTATTCATAATAGGCCCATTTCTGCCATGCCAGAGTTTATGCTAATAAGTGGCTTTTGGGAGCTGGTTGTCAGGGGAACCAACAAGGTGATTAGCAGGTTAGAACTTTAATCCCCACTTCTTGACCGGGAAAGGAAGGAGGTTGGAGATTGGTTTGATTACTATTGATCTGAAGGAAGAAACTGAGGCAAAATTAATAGAAATGGACAGTTTATTTGGGTTAAAATAAGGACAGCTGCCAGGAAACACAAATAATGTTGGCTCCAGCCTTTTTTACAAGCAGGTTTTCAGAGGCAAAAGGGTCAAAGTTGTTTGTGAGAAATTCTCATTGGTTTAGAGAGACAGGATTGATTAGTTATTGGCTACACATTGCTGAACTATAGGATATGAGTTATGGTGTTCAGCGTGCAGCATTGTTAGGTTAATTTATATCTATTTATGGCACATAAATAGAGTCCACATAGCAAGCAGTATTAGTGGGGCGTGACTGCTGTCTTGTTCTCATGCCACTATGGCATGAGAGGAAGCTCGTGTTCATGTTTCTTTCCTTTTTCATTACCAATGGTCAACAATTTATTTAAGCGTGCCTATGTGATTTAACCTCTGTGAAAATCCCAAGTGATGGAGTTTAGAGACCTTCAGAGTTGGTGAATTCATTCACATGTTGGAAGGTGGCACACACCAAACTCCACAGGAATAGAAGCTCCTATGCTTGGGATTCTTCCAGAAGTATTGTGGTTAGAGAAATAGTTTTCCTTAGGATCTTGGCCTAAAATCCTTATGTTTACCTGTATCAATAAAATAATATACTTTGCAATAAACCAGTAAACATAGGTTCTATAATCTTGTTACTGGTGTGGGCTGGGCCCTTGGACCCTCTGTGCAATAGAATTTAGCATGAGGCAGTCACAAGCTGGGTTTTACTGGGTCTTGTTCTCAGACAAGGGAGGCAGCACAAAGGTAAGTCCTGATTCCCTGAAGGGAGTTTGGGAGAATTTTAAAAAGTCTTAGGTGGGGAAAGCGTTCCATGTAAGCACGTAGAGGTGGAGGTTTCTTGCACCTGTGTAGTTGTATTCATGCTTCTTGTGTGGTATGTCTCATTAGCACATTAAATCTCCACCCCAGCATGACTTTTAGCACTAAGATGAGATTATAATGAAAAATTCAGGGTAAGGTCTGTTTAGGTTCCTTTTTGGCTTAAGGTGGTAGATTCAGAAAAGTCTGGTTTTTGTGCCACAGGATCCTTGTCAGCTAGTTCAAGCATCTTGCTTCAGTGGTCTTGAGAAACATTACTCAAGAGACAAATGGTTGGGCCCCTCCTTACATAGGCATGGGCAGAATTCCAGGGGCTAGGAGGTCATTTTTTTTCTTCTACTGTTAATTGACCTGGGTCGTTGCTGCACCGTGTTGCCTCCCTTGGTGGGAAGTGAGACCTGAGTCGTCTCTTTACATTGTCTCATTCTGAAAGTGTCCAGAATAAATAAATTTCAAAATTTATGTATTGAAATCTAATCCCAATGTGTTGGTATTAAGAGGTGGGGTCTTCTGGAGATGATAAGGTCTTGAGGATGAAGCCCTTGTGAATGGGATTAGTATTTTTATAAAAGAGGACTGAGGGAGCATTTTTGTTCCTTTGTTCCCAAACTGAACTGGGTCTCTTTTATACAAAATGGAAAGCCACACACCAAAGCATCAAATATTTGTAGAGAGAAAGGTTTATTACAAGATGGCAGAGCAAGGGAGACAGGAACTAGGCTTAAATCTGTTTCACCAGTTTGGGACAATTGTTTTGGGTTAGGGAGGACAGTTTGGTTTGCAGAAGCACAAGCAGGGCAGGTTTTAATGGGAAGGACTTCACACAAGACTGGTAAGGCGTTGGAAGGAGGGGCCTGAACGCTGGGCATTCCCAGAGAATGAACCCCTGACTATTGAATGTTTTCCAGTGTTCAGGTTCCAGCAATGTCCCAATCTTAGTTCTGTGGGATTAGACTTTAGTTCTGAGTGTTACTTGAGGTCAGAGTTTTCTGTGGATGCTCTGGCTATGTAACTAGAAAATTCTTAGTTCTGAACCTAGAATATAATTGGACATTCTGTTAACAACAGTATGACCAGATATGATTGGTCCAGCAGATTCATCTTTCTCCTGCCATGTGAGGACACTGCAAGAGCGCATCATTTATGAAGCAGAAAGCTTTTGTTGGACACAGAATCTGCTGGGGCCTTGATCTTTTACCTCCCAGTCTCTAAAACTGCGAATAATAAGTTTCTATTATTTATAAATTGCCCAGTGTATGGTATTTTGTAACAGCAACCCCAATGGACTAAGAAACAATAGGTAAAGTGTTCCCTTGAGTTCTGCGAGCTGTTACAACAAATTATTAAGCCTGAAGAGGAGGTCATAGGAACCCCCGGTTTATAGCCAAGCAAGACAAAAGTGTCAGACGCCTAGGACTCGGAACTGGCAGTTGAAGTGAAGACTGTCTTGTTAGACTGAACCCTTAACCTGTTACTCTGGGTATTAAGTGTCTACTGTGGTTTGAACGTTTGACCACTTCAAAACGTGTTGAAAATTGATCTGCAGTCTAACAATATTGAGAAGTGAGGTCTTTGGGAGTTGATTGGGTCATTAACCAACCCATTTAATTTGTAGACTAACATCATGGGTTAATGTTCATGGATTTATGGGTCACCATGAGAGTATGTTAGAAAAGTGGATTAGTGCTCTCTCCTGAGCCCACTCTCCATGTGATTGCCCTGCCCCACCACAAAACTGCAGAGAGTTCCCCCTAGCAAGAAAGTCCTCACCAGTTGGTCTCTTGATGTTGGACTTCCCAGCTTCTAGAACTGTAAGAAATACTTTTCTTTTTTTAGTAAATTATGCAATCTCAGATACTTAGTTATAGCTACAGAAAATAGCCTAAAACTGTTTCCAGAATTAAATTTAATTGTAGGGCACCAACTTGATGCCCACAGAGAACTGGAGAATTGCTTGGTGTGGAAAACCCACCCATTTTGATAGGAGAAGCATTGTAGTTAGAGAAACAATTTTCCTTGAGTGAATGTCCTTGTGTTTAGGGAAACTATTGTATTTTCCTTTATTACTAAATTATACATTTTAAAAGTGTGAGTTTTATGGTTTGTGGATTGTATCTTAATAAAATAGCTGTGTTAAGGAAAAAAGAGTGGTAGCCTAATAAAAGGGAACCCTTGCACGTGAGTAGGGCTTCCTGACAGTGAGTCTCCCTGTCAGGCCGTTTTGTGGGGTAACTTTTGCAGTCATCTTTTTAGGTCTTTTGCTCTTGGGTTGGTGAGATTTTCTGAGGCTTTTCTTTCTTTTTTTTTTTTTTTGAGACAGTCTCACTATGTTGCTCTTGGTAGAGTGCTGTGGCGTCACAGCTCACAGTAACCTCCAACTCTTGGGCTTAAGTGATTCTCTTGCCTCAGCCTCCTAAGTAGCTGTGCCCACCACCACAGCTGGCTGGGTTTTTTTTTGCAGTTTTTTAGTTGGCTCAGGTTGGGTTTAAATCCGCCACACTCGGTGTATGTGGCTGGCGCTGTAACCACTGCTATGGGCGCCGAACCATTCCGAGGATTTTCTTAAGCTGCCAGCATTAGGGGGAGCCTAGTTGGGGAAGACAACTGGTGGGACAGTAGATGGTTTGTGGTCTCAGGTGTTAAGTGTTCATGTTTCTTTAATCACTGTTGCTATAGCTGCATAACAAGTGACCCTGACTGTCTTGTTATACTCAAGGATGTTGTGAAGATGGATTTTCTTGGGCCTCAAAAGGAAAGGCTAGAAGACTGTTGGGAGTGCCCTCCTTAGCACAGCATCTGGTGGGAGATGGGGAAGTGAGATGAATTTCTTTCCCTTCCAGTGGAGGGAGGAGGGAGAACTAGAAGACCTCAGAACCCATCTTACCCAACATGCTAACTGATCTATGGAGAAACTGAGACCCCATGGAGCATGGGGGCTTGCCAAGGACTGTTCCCATTGCTCTGTGGTTCTCTGGTTCTAGACTAGAAATCAGGATCAGATGAGCTACATGGCACCAGTTTAGCTCTGCCACCTCCTGACCCTTTAACCTTGGGTGTATAGATACACCTACTTCATAGGATAAAGGGATATATAAGGGTCCCCACCTTTGTCTTCTCCCCCCTGACTCAACCTCCTCCCAGGCTAAGGACTCTGCTCACTAACATCTTTTCTTTTAAAACTATTGGTCAGCTAGGGTGACTGACCATCATGCTTACCCTGGACCATACTGATTTTAGCACAGGATGTCCTGAGTCCTGGTAAACCTTTCAGCCTAGGCAAACCAAATCGTTAATCACCTTGCCCTTTCCTGGTCACTCACCTTTGCCCAGCTAGAATCAAGGCCCAGCTTGCAGTGATCCCAGGTGTGCAGAAGGTGATGAAGTGCCAGAGGTTGGCTTTTGGCTGGCTGGCATCTGGCAACTTGCCTGGCAAACAGTTACTAATACTGATAACACCTTCCTATACAGAGTAAGGGTCCTCCCTGCACCTACTCTTGTACAACAATGCAGATCATGCTAAGTACCTGCTTTCCTTCTAGGAGTCTGGAATTTTTGTGTGGTCCAGGCAGAGACCAGCCCCTGATAAAAACCCTGGATACCGGCTCTCTATAAGTGTACCTTACAGGCAGCATTCTAAACATGTCATCATATCTGGCTGCTGGGGGAATCCAGCGCCTCCACTGAGAGGACGATTGGAAGGTTATGGTTGGTTTCTTCTATGTTCATCTCATGGGCTTTTTCCCTTTGCAGATTTTGCTCTATATCTTTATTTTTATTTTTTGAGACAGAGCCTCAAGCTGTTGCCCTGGGTAGAGTGCCATGTCATCACAGCTCATGGCAACCTCCAACTCCTGAGCTCAAGTGATTCTCCTGCCTCTACCTCCCAAGTAACTGGGACTACAGGCACCCACCACAACGCCCAGCTATTTTTTGGTCACAGCAGTCATTGTCGTTTGGCAGGCCCGGGCTGGATTCAAACCCACCAACTCAGGTGTATGTGGCTGATGCCTTAGCCGTTTGAGCCCAGGCGCCAAGCCACTGTATCTTTTTGTTATAATCAATCTCAGCCATGGATATGACCAAATGCTGAGTCTTGAGTCCCTCTGGAGTATTATAGAACCTGGGAATGATCTTTGGCACCTCCAACAAACCTGGTGAAGGGCTTTCCTCTCTCAGGGAAAGACCCTTCTTCAGGGACTGATAGCATCGACATCTCTCCAGATCCCTGCATAAGAAGAAGAATCAGACCCAAAGGCTGATTCTGAAGTCAGCCTGGGTTTTTGCTCAGGCCACAGACAATCAGTGCCACCCTGCTCTGTGTGTGGCAAACTAAAGCCCAGGGAGAGCAGGACCTGCCCAAGGGCACACAGAGAGGGAGCACCCAGCTCTCCTGCAAGCAGCTCTAGGCCTCTCCTTCCCTGTGCTGGCCAGGGGCTGTGTTCTGGCCAGCTCTGGGTGGTAGGCCCTCTGCCCTCCTGGCAGGAAACCCTCAGCAAGGCCAGTAGCCCTGACCCTTGCCAGCCCTCCCAGAAACCCATGAAACTTCTTGTCCTTTTCATCCATCAAGAAGGCCCACAGCACCTTCTTGGTGTGGCATGGTGCAAGGTGCAGTGCAGTGCGCAGAGTGGGGTGTCATGAGCTGTACCAATGGGATTCCATCATAACCTCTCTGGTCTGGGGGCCATTGGCTTCAAGGACCTGTGCTGATAGATGAAACTTTGTGCATGTGGGAAGGCCCCTGGGGGTCAAAGCAGGGGATGATGGAGCTGTGGAGGGGGCCAGGGATCCACCTTAGCAGGGTCCTGGGAGCTCTGGGGGCCATTGCCATGAGAAAACAGTGGGAGACGGTAGAGTGGCCCTGTGAGCCTGTCTGGCATGGATACCCAGCCTCTAAAAGGGGCTGTTTTACTGGCTTATAAAATCTATCCAAGTACAGTGTGGGCTAGGATGTCTTGGGAAAATAAACATGGAAACTTAAAGCAGTGTTTTATATGGGAAAAAATAAAAGGGACAGTTTTAAAATATCATGTATTAATACAAAGTTTGAGGTTCAATAAGGTCACTAATAGATAATACTATGACTGTCCTTTATTATTACTATTTTTTGAGACAGTTTCACTTTGTCAACCTCTGTAGGGCGCTGTGGTGTCACAGCTCACAGCAACCTCAAACTCTTGGGCTCAAGCAATTCTCTTGTCTCAGCCTTCCTAGTAGCTGGGACTACAAGTGCCCGCCATAACATTTGGCTATTTTTAGAGACGAGGTCTTGTTCTGGCTCAGGCTGGAGCCAAACTCATGAGCTCAAGGCAATCCACCCACCTCAGCCTTCCATAGTGCTAGGATTATAGGCATGATCCTCCACACCCAGCCATTTGTCCTTTAAAAGAGCTATTGCTCATGGTTCCAGAGAGAAGGGAGCACGCCATGTTTGCGGTGGGAGGGGAGGGGTATGTGGGAAAACACTGAGACTGGTAACAAGGTGGAGGGATAGGGGGGTGATGGGCAAGAGCCTTTGCCAAGGTTTGTGGGGAAAGGGACTGGTAAGATAGGGCAAACAGGTTTAGGATTGGGAGGTTTGAATGATTTCAGGGGCCGGGGGAGAGGGGTGGTATCTCATTGTCTGGTACCTGGTCTTGAAGTGATTAGGACAGGTGCTTAGTGGCCACAGTACAACAGTGCCATAGAAGAGGTGGTTGGGGTGTGTGTGTGTGTGTGTGGTCTCTGGATTGGTTAGTTTGTGTTTGAAAAGTACCCCTGGGCAGGAGAAGGAGGCCTCTTCCTGAGGTGTAGAGGGCTGGTGAGGGAGGCAGAAGGCCAAGTGATTTAGGCACATCATCAGATGTCCAGAACGAGGTGTGCATGCAGGGCAGATGTTAAAGCATCATGTGTGCCAAAAGCTAGGAACATGGTCAACACAGGGACTAGGCTGTCCCTCTACCTCACCTTCTATTGTTCTCATTGCACATACATACATGTATACTGTAGTCTGCTTGGGCTGCTAAAAAGAATATTATGGACTGCATAGTTTAATGCAACACAGGAGCCCTTGCCATCAGGGGACTGATGTGTTTCTGGCAGTCCCATTCTCTGAGCTCCCTGCCAGGCAGGGGCTGGGTGGTTTCAGCCACCCAAACTGGTCCTAAGGCCTTCCCAGGGTCTCCCCTGGGGCTGGGCTCCAGTGTGAGTACTAAGCAGCAGCATCTAGGTGGTACAGCTCTATTTTGGCCCTGCCTCTTCCCAGCTCTGTAGCATCTGCTCAGCATGGGAGGCTGAAGGCTGGGCCTTGGTAGATAGGAGCAGATGGACGGGGAAATGGTGTGCCCCTTGGCCCCTGCCTGCAGGACCTCCTGGTAGCCCTTTGTCAATAATGGGGAGGGGTAGGTCTAATGCAGCAGCACGCAAGGGTATTGACCTGGGAGAGCAGGCCACTTGCAGGACTCGTTGGCTCACCATTCTTACACCTATGTCAAGGGCAGGCACTGTGGGGTAGCCACTTTACCTTCCAGTCCTATTTCCATGTAGACCTGGGATTCCTCGTGGAGCCTGTCTTGGCTCTTGTGATTTACTGAATCAAGGGTCTGCCCCCCTTCCACCAGCACCCATCCCTAAACACTTCCCAGCCTGGAGGGTTAGCCTGCAGGCCTGTTCCTTTTCTTCCTTTTTATTTAGAAAATTTGCAAACTATGAAAAACTAAGAGCGTAGTGCACTGATCATCCCTAAAACCTTCGCCTGGATTCAGCCAGGAGCATGTGGCAACACTTCCTTTTTGTCCCTCTCCTACCTCACCTTCTATTGTTCTCACTGCACATGTATGTATACTGTAGTCTGCTTGGGTTGCTAAGCAGAATATTATAGACTGCATAGCTTAAGTGACGGAAATTTATTTCTCATGTATCTAGAGGTCCAAGGTTAATGTGCCCAGACATGATATCTGGTGGGGACTCTTCCTGGTTTGCAGGTGGTCATCTTCTGATTGTGTCCTCATATGGCTAAGAGCAGAGAGAACTCTGTGGTACCTCTTCTAAGGGTACTAATCCCATTCATGAGGGCTCTAAATTCCTGACCTAATTGCCCCTCAAAGGCCCCACCTCCTCATAACACCACTTTGGGGGGAGGATTTTATATGAATTTTGGGAGGGGTTACAAATATTTAGACCATACAATATATGTAAGTACATTTATGTATTTGTATAAATGTGGATATATACAGGTCCATTGGTGTGTATATTTGTATATACGTATATGTGTATGTGTGGATGTACTGTATATATATTAAAAATTTTTTGTTTTTAATTTGCTTGCCAAATCCTTTGAATGTGAGTTGCAGGCATCACAAACTTCTCCCCTAAGTCCTTCAGCAGCACACGTTGTCCATGTGACTTCAATATCATGCTACCAAAAAAACTAACATTGAGTCAATAAGGCTGTTTAATGTCTGGTCCGTATGCAAATATCGCCAGCTCACCCTGTCTCCTTAGTCTCTGTTACTCTTCCTTTTTTTAATATAGCATTGAGTGTTTTGAAGAGTTCAGGTCACTTGTCTCATGGACACTGCATTTATCTCAGGCGTCCTGAGGACTGTAAGGCAGACATCTTTGGCAGGGACTCCCACCTAGAAATGTATGTGCCTCCCTCTGTTCACAATGGGAAGCACAGTCTCAGTGGTACTGGGCTTCTCATGGGGACCACCACCTGCAAGAGAGGACCCCTCTCGTATCTAGATGCTAAGCAGATACATCTAGATGTATCTAAATGCTAAGCAGTCCATGGGGTGATACTTTGACATGGTGTAAATATCTTGCTCCCAGTGGTTTTTATATCTTTTGATGACACTTGGCTGGACTAATTATTACTCTGAGCATTGCGAAGTGTGATTTTTCTAATCCTGTTATTCCTTTTTCCTATGTCTTGACTAGCACTTTCTATGAAGAAGCACTTTCTCCTTTTTCCCATTTCTTAATATCCCTCTCAACTCTGGGTCTTTGTTATAATCCATTCTCATCAGCTCCCTCATGGTGCTTGGGGCTAGCTTGCTTCTGTGTCCCTTTGGTAGGTCTCCACCAATCTGACAGTGGATGCAAACACTCCCCTTATTCTTTCTTTGCCCATCTATTTCTGCAAGGAATCCTGCTTCTTTTTAGTGGAGTATAGTTCAGAAACAAAATCTAGGTACTTCTAGAAGCCCTTTTGTTTAGGACAGTTCAACATCTTCTCCCTAGTTCCTGACAAATGTGAACTCACAGATCTGTTATGTATTGAGTTTTTGAGTGAACACGGATGGAAAATGGTGGAGACAGTCAAATTGAAAATGCTGCACAGGCCCAGCATCTCAGACAGTCCTCGCAGACCTGGTCCCTGGTCCATGACACCAGAGCCTTTCCCTCCTTGGGGGCTGCCTTCCCAGTGCTCTCTGGGCACTCTGTTTAGGGGGACTTTCTTTTTCCACACATACCAGCAGAGAAGGTTTTCTTCTGGGAGACCTGTGTGTACTCCAAGGACAGCAGCCTGGGATGTGGGATGGTCTGGCCCCTCTGTGTGACACGCCCAGTAAGGCCTGGTACTTACGGGTTGAAGGTCAGTCTGTCTGCTGCATTCACTAACAGAGTGTCATGATGACAGATAGGTCTTTGTGGGCACTGAAGCCCTAGAGAAATCTCATGCGGTCACCTACCAGTGAGCGTGGCTCTGATGAGTGTGGGTCCCTTGTGAGCATGAGCTCCCTAAGTATGGTCTCCCAGTGAGCATGGCAGGCCAGTTCTGCCCTGTTACCCTCCCTTGTAAGCTGTGAGGAGGGCTTTCTCTCTAGGGCAAGGATGAAGGGAGGTGTGTGATATCCCCTGGTCTCACCTTCTCTTCAGCCAGCCACATGGAAGGGGCCATTTCCCTGACCTTATATGCTGATCCCAGGTCAGGTCTGGGCCTGGGGCCCCTGACTCTCCCAGACATGAGGTATAGTTGATAGGGCCAAAAGTAGGAACTTGCCCAAATAGAACCATCCCGCCTAGAAAGAACATCCTGTCTAGGAAGCAGTGAGTGTGCCAGTCCCTCCCCCACAACCTCTTATATTCCCACCCCACCTTAACCCACATGCTGACTTCTTTTTCAAACTCTGCGCACTTGCACCCGAGTGAAATAAAGGGCACATTGCCCACACAGAAGCTGGACTCCATTTCCTTTTGTTCATGTCTTGGAATAACCTTGCATTTTTGGTACTTGACCTCTCATTTTGGTGCTAAGAACCTGAGATGGGGAGAAGCCCCCTGGGGGGCTGAGATACACCCTGTCGGACCTGCTCCCAACTAAAGGGACTCTTGTTCTGAGGAGATGAGGGGTAACGGGGGACCCCCCCAACCCCTGCCCAGATTTATCCATTTATTAGTGAGGTGAGCATTCGTCTATAACCCCTTTCTGAGCCTTTTTAATTTCCTTTTTTCCACTCCAACTCCTCTCTCCCTCCTCTTCCATTTCTGGGCCTTTCAAACATTCACATGGAGCCCCTCTGTGAGCCTTTTTAACTTCTCTTCCCTCTCTTCACTCTGAACTGAAAAACTCCGGTAGTTCGTGCCTTCTGAACCTGGCGCTGGTCACGGAGTAACCCTGGTGAGTCAGACTCACCTGTGCAGTGCCTTGTGTGTGGGGATGCCCTGCTGTGGGCCTGGAGCACTCCATGGGCTGGTTAAAGGTCCTTCAGGGATGCCTGGTAACCTCCTTGGTCCCAGTCTTGGCCACTTCCTTCCTCCTTCCCCTGGTAAGTTCTTTTTTCATTGTCGCTTTAATCTATTTTTTACCTCCAGTTTCTGATATGGGGACCACTCAGTCAGGCATTCCCCCTTCTTCACCTTTAAGCTGCCTCTTAACCCACCTCAAGCCTGTACACCTTTAGCCTGACCTTAAACCTGAACACCTCATCTTTTTCTGTAATACTGTTTGGCCTATGTGCAAACTAGACAATGGCTCATAATAGCCTGAAAATAGCGCCTTTGACCTTTCAATCCTCACTGACCTCAACAGTTACTGTCGGAGATTAGGCATATGGTCAGAAGTTACTTACATTTGAGCCTTCCTCCTCCTCTGAAACATCCCTTCTTTGTTTTCTTCTTGTGAACCCTTTCTAATTTCCCTTGTACAGGCCACACCATCTCTCCCTGAACCACCTGATTCTCCATTGTCTTCCTTTGACTCTGGAGACAACATTCTCCCTTCTGCCCCTCCTTCAACTTCCTCCCTACCCACAGAATTCTACCCCATCCTCCCTCACCCCACCATCCCATCCCCCATCCACCTGCCACACATGGGCGAAAAAGAAAAGATGGCAGACCCAACTTCCTCTCCTCATACTATATCTGTCCACATCTTTAGACCTTCTACTTGCAGACCACCCCAACCTTTATACCTCCTCCAAAAGGTTGCAGGGATGGAAGATACTGTCAAGGTTCATATCCTCTTTTCTCTCTCAGACCTGTCCCACGTAATGTCCCCCAACGAGATCTCATCGACCTGGCCTTCAAGGTCTTCAGTAACTGAGAAGCCTGTAAGTGGCAGCGCCTTTTAGAGCTCCAGTTATTGGCTTCTGCCGTTAAATGAAACTCGGCTACTTCTCAAAACTCAGGGAAGTCCTGGAAAAGAGAACCTCCTCTGGGATCATGCTTCAAGTGCAGTGTAATAAGCCACTGGGCTAAGGAATGCCCAAATCCAAACCCACCTTTAAGCTGTGTTCAGCCTGTGGAGGTCCTCACTGGAAGTCTGCCAAGGTCCTTCTGAAGATTGGTTTGCTGTCGCTCCTAAGACCTGGGTGAATTCCCCGACCTGATGGGTTTGACCATTGAAGAGTGACAACTCTCATAGTCAGCAGACCCCTTGAATGATCACCAGGACTAAGCTCCAGGTATCTTTGCTAGTGGAAGGTAAGCCAGTCTCTTTTCTGATTGACACTGGGCCACCTATCCCACCTTATCCTGCTACAAGGGTCCCTTCAACAAACAGAGATCTTGGTGGTGGGTACTCAAGGCAGTTTGCTACACCCTCATGCTACTCCAACCTTGTGGGGTTCATTTTCCGTACACTCTTTTCCACATTTATTCCTTCTTCCTTCATGCAGCATTTTCCTACTAGGCAGAGATATTCTCTCAAGATTACAAGCTACCCTGATGATTCCTACCAGCTCCCACCTCTTGCTACCCATCCTACTCCTCTCTAACCCCTCACCTGCAACCCCTCCATTCTCTCAATCCGACCTCCCCATAGACCCTGTTGTGTGGGATACCTCTCTTCCTTCTATAGCCTCCCATCATTCACCCATTCTCCTTGCCCTCTGACCCCAACATTCATATCCTTCCCTTAAACAGTACTCAGTTCCCATGGTGGCCCTTAGGGGTGTTAAACCCCTCATCCTCAAACTCCTGTTGGCCGGTATTCTCAAACCTACTAACTCTCCCTATGTTTCCATCCTTCCTGTAAAAATAAAACAAAAAAATGATGGTTCATATGGTTTAGTGCAAGATTTATGGGCCACCAGTGACATTGTTCAGCCTATCCACTTGGTAGTCCCTAATCTCTATACCCTCCTATCTACCATTCCTTCCAGTACCTCCCACTATACAGTTTTAGATCTCAAAGATGCCTTTCTTACCATCCCCATCCATGAGTTCTCCCAACCCCCCCTTTGCCTTCACCTGGACAAACCCTGATTCTCCACCAGCCAACAACTGACCTGGACAGTTCTCCCACAAGGATTTAGAGACAGTCCACTTTGGTTAGGCACTTCAGGCTGACCTCCAGCAGTTAACTTTACCAGTTTTTCAGTACGTAGATGACCTTATGCAGCCCTTTTCCCACTACCTCCTGGCAAGAACACCATTCACTTACTCTGCTTGCCACAAGTGGGTATAGAATGTCCCCTTCCAAAGCCCAATTAACCTCTCCCTCTGTCTGATACTGCAGCATCCTCTTACAGGAACTAGAAAAACTCATTCCCCCTGACTGCATTCAGGCCATCAACTTACCCCTTACCCAAAGGAAAAATGACTTCCTCTTCTTCCTGGGGGTCTTAGGATATTTTAGAGCTTGGATTCCCAATTTCATGGCCTCGACTAAACCTCTCTACACTACCACTAAAGGTTCCCCAACCGACCTCTTAGACCTGCACCAGCTTGGTCAAGTTCCTTCCTCTCACTACAGTCCTCTCTGTCCCAAGGACTCTCCCTCCATCTCCCTGATCCCCACTATCTGTTTTACCTCTCACTGTCAGAACACCAAGGATATACAGTAGGGATCCTAACACAGAAACCTCACAATAATCACCTCCCAACAGCATTCCTCTCAAAACAGGTAGAATTCACAGCCCTAGGCTGAGCCCCTTGCCTCTGAGAGGTGGCAGCCATGTACCTCCTTTTCCTGGAGGCTCAGAAACATACCCACCATGCCCCTGCATATCTACTTACCCCTCGTAACATTCCATCACTTTTAAAACACCAATACTGATCCTCTTTACTTTCCATACCTCGTTTACTCCAGCTTCTAATCCTCTTTATAGAAAATTCTAACCTCCACTTTCCCTGGCACAGCATATAACCCCTCATTTCCATTAACTGCCCTCCACTCACACAACCCTTACACTTCCCAGAACTCATTCTGATCGCTGGCCTTTAATTGAGGTAACACTACACCCTTTTCCCAGCATCTCCCTCTTTCCCTTACCTAACCCGGAGGACACCTGGTTTATAGACGGCAGTTCCAAGCCCACTGCTCACTCCATTGCCCAGGCAGGCTTTGCTATTGTGTCTTCTTCCCATATGATCGCCTCCATTACTCTGCCCCCAAGCACTTCCTCACAACAGGCAGAACTCTTAGCCCTCACTAAGCCTTACAACTCGCTCAAGGCCACTCTATTAACATATACACAGATTCTAAGTGTACTTTCCACATAATCCATCACCATGCAGCCATATGGCAAGAAAGAGGAATCATTACCACCCAAGGCTCCTCTGTCATCAGTGCCACACTCACTAAAAACCTGAATGCAGCCACTCTCCCAAAGGAAGTAGCCATCATCCCTCTAAAGGCCACCAAATAAAACAGATCCAGTTTCCGAAGACAACCAAAAAGCCGATATAGAAGCCAAACAGGCAGCTCAATTTCCGCCCACCCCAGGAGGCCAGTGTTTGTCCTTCAATAAATTCTCTCCAGTATATACATCAGAAGAAGAGGACAATTACCAGCATCTTCCCACATGGGGAAGATGGTTCCTTCAATAGAGAAAATGTATTCTTCCTTCAAGCACAGAATATCCTCTCTTCTCTCCACAGTAGCCTTCACATTGGCTTTAAGCCTCTTTACTCCCTTCTTTCTCCACTCCTTACTTGCCCTTTTGAAACAGATAACCCAGTCTTGCACAATCTGCACCCAGTCTCACCCCAGGGGGCCATAAAAACACCCCCTTTTCCCACATATCAGGCCCAGGGCCAACTCCCCAGACAACACTGGCAGATTGACTTCACCACGTGTCTACTGTATGAAAATATAAACTTTTTATAGTTTGGGTTGATACCTTCTCAGGGTAGGTTGAAGGCTCCCTCGCAACAGGCAAGAAAACCCATGGGGTTTCTCCACCTTCCTCCGTCACATTATTCCTAGATTTGGCCTCCCCAGCTTTATTTAGAGTGACAATAGCCCAGCTTACATTAGCCAAATCACCTTCCAAACCTTACAAGCCCTGGGAGTCCAGTGGCACTTACGTGTGCCTTACAGGCCCCAATCATTGGAGCAAATAGAACAAATGAACAACATCCTTAAATGACATCTCACCAAATTAGCACTCCAACACAAACAAGATTGGATTAAACTCCTCCCCATCGCTTGACTCTGCATTCATTCTATACTCCTTTTGATGTAATGTACAGAAGAACTATCCAGACTCTGTCTAGGAAACTAATTCCCCATCCTCCAGGAAACCAGGGATGAACTTGGAAAAATAATAAACCAGCTCCTACCCTCAACAGAGAAAGTCAGAGACCAATTGGCAAGACAAGTGTTCCTCAAATGTCCCTTGCCCCACAGGACTCTGTCCCCTCGCTGGATAGGCCCTCACACCGTTCTCTAGACACCATTCACGGCTGTTTGCCTCTTGCATCCTCCCCAGTCTGGATTCTCCAATACTGAATAAAGCCGGGTCCTACAGAAAAACTTCCAACACTGGATGACCCCCCCCACTGGAAATCCCAAGTACTATCCCCCAGCACCTTAAAACTCACCAAGATCTCCGAAGAATCCACTTCCTCGTAAATGTGTAACATTCCTCCCCAATTCTCCCCTTTTCTCCATAACTTTTCTAGAGATGCCTGGCTACGTGTCACACATTCAAAGCTGGGATGACCTCTTTGAAGCCTTTAAAGATCTGTAGCTACAAAGCACCTTCCAAGACTTTCTCCCCGAGGAAACCCATTTTCTCTCCCTACTCCTTTTCCTTCAGGCTCCTGCTCCTGTCCGTCCTGGCCCTTCTCCCTCCCCATCAGCCCTGGCTGAATGCACAGGTTGTTTTGCCACCTTACCCTCATCTATCTATGAATACCTTACCAACCCCCATTCCCATGTCAACTATGCCCAATTCTTACCTCAGACCCCCTTTTTTGCTAGTTACACTTACATGCCAGCATACTGTTATGATATTACCAAAGCTGCTGAAGGTTTTTACGGAGGAAAGCGGTACTGGACTGGCAAAATAATGAGCGCTCGATGCCCCTGAGGGTGGAGTCAGGACTAGTGTCTGCTGGACCTACCTCACACCTGTAGGATTATCAGATGGAGGAGGAGTTCAGGACATAGCACGTCAGCAAGAAACAAGACAAATCATAAAAAAAACTCTCTTCCAGTATAACCCCTCCACCCTCTAAAGGATTAGACCTCACTGTCCTGCAAGACCTACAACAACACTCCCTTATTCCCCGGCTTTTAAACACCTCCTTCTCAGCTGCCCTGAACTCTTCCCCTCTCCTCTCCCCCTCAGGATGCTGGATGTGCCCTTCTTTATACTGACATCTTTTCACTCCCATACCTGTACCCAACACATGTAACTCTTTCATTCTGGCAGAAAATAACAGCTCTGTTCAGCCCTATAACTACAGACTTTCTCCTAGCCTTCCTCAATTCACCAGCGCAGGAGACTCTGTTGGCTTTATAAAGCCTGATCTCTGTTTCTGCAACTCAACTTTTCCCTCATCTGACTCCTCCTACACCCCTCCAGGAATATTTTTCCTCTGTGGCTGCTTCATTTATCGGTGCCAGCGCGCTAACCACTTCGGTCTTTGCACCCGAGTTTTCCTCACCATCCAAGTGTCTTTTGCGAATGATTCCTCCCTATTTCCAGACAAGAAAGAGATGCCTTCCTCCCTGTACTCCTCAGAACAGACATAGTGGCTGGACTTGGCACGGGCATCAACCCACTTTTACCACCAACTCTTCGTAGAACTTAACGAAGATGCGGAAAAGGTAGCAGATTCTTTAGTCACCCTACAATCCCAAGTTCATTCTTTAGCTGCAGTAGTCCTCCAAAATCGCCACACCTTAGATTTACTTATAGCAGAAAAAAGAGGCACATGCATTTTTTTGGGAAGAAGAATGTTGTTTCTTTGCTAACCAGTTAGGAATAATCACAGGCAAAGTAAAAGAACTCCAAGGATGAATCAAACACAGACAAATCTTGAATCATCTAATCCTTGGTCCTCATTCAATTTCTGGCCTTCTTGGTTCCTTCCTATTTTAGGGCCACTAATTATGATTTTTCTCATTCTCAGTTTTGGACCAGCAGCCCTCTGCTTCATCTCCTCATTTATTGACTAGGCAGTCACCCAAAAAGCAACCACTCATATCCTCGCCCTACAAGGATATCAGCCTGTTCAGACTGAAGACTCAAGAGCATTCCTGTAACATCTATGGTGCATATTTTTATCTATAATTAAAAAAAAAAAAAAGAGCATTCCTGTAAACACCCCTCCCTTCCCCCTTCTTTTTTTTCCTTACAGGCAGCTGGCTCTGACCCTCAATCACAGGAAGCAGTCAAAGAGACACCACGCCCGTCACTCCACCCCCATGTAATAGACTAAAAAAACTGGGATGATGGGGCTGAATGTAGAAACCCACACAAATAGAACTGTCCCTCCCCCCCAAGGAATGAGTGTGTGAAAGTCCCACCCAGGAAGAAATGAGTGCACCACTTCCTACCCCCCCAACCCTTACACTCCCACCCGACTTAACCCACATGCTGACTTCTTTTTCAAACTCAGTCCGCTTGCACCTGAGTGAAATAAAGGCCACATTGCCCACACAGAACCTGGACTCTGCTTCCTTTGGTTTATGTCTCGTAATAACCTCTGATTTTTGGTCCTTGACCTCTCAGTAGCGGGCCCTTCCTCTGGTTTGCCAGGTCTCAGCCTGCCTGAGGACATACCACCAGAAGTAAGTGCTTGCTTTATCACTGACTTTCCTGGCCTCCAGGGCTGCGGCCTTGTGTCCTCAAAGCTCTCTACTGGACATTGACCTGATTTGAGCCACTTCTCCAAAAAGCTGCCACATACTGCTGCAGGACTGGTGTTTTTTTGAGTACAGCCTCTTCTTGTTTCACAAACTTGGTTGTTTTATTTTCTTTACTGTGATCCTTGACTCCTGGTGGAGCCCTCTGGAAAGCCAGGAGGACAACAGGGGTTCAGGAAGTGTTTTGAGAAAGAAAATCCCCACAAACACGAAAAAGCAGCCTAGAGTCTGGGAGAATCAAAATCTATCTTTCAGGTTATTTTGTGTGGCACATTTGGTTTTTATGTTGCTAAAAGATAATTTTCAGGGTGGTGCCTGTGGCTGAGTGGGTGGGGCACTGGCCCCATATACAGAGGCTGGTGGGTTCGAACCCGGCCCCGGCCAAACTGCAACAAAAAAATAGCCGGGAATTGTGGCAGACGCCTGTGGTCCCAGCTACTTGGGAGACTGAGGCAAGAGAATCACCTAAGCCCAAGAGTTGGAGGTTGCTGTGAGCTGTGATGACACAGCACTCTACTGAGGGGTCCAAAGTGAGAGTCTGTCTCTAAAAAAAAAAAAAAAAAAGATAATTTTCAAAAAAGGAAAAAGTCACAGTTCTTTTATAGGTAAAAAAAAAATGAACAAAGGGTAAGAAATTTAACTCATGAGGGAATAGGCCCAACCCAAAGAGCAGACGCAGGTACAGATTAGGGATGACGAAACCACTATATAAGCAGAGGCAAAGCTGTGTCCCCTCTGCGTGCAGAGAGCGGCTGGAGCCTCGGCCCACAGTGGGGACATTGTGTTCCTCACTGCCCAGGCCCCCGGTGGAGTTCTCCGTAGCTGCTGGGGCCCAGCTGGTTCAAGTTCTCAGACATTTGCCTTCCCAGAGCACCTGATGGCAGCATCCTGGAGCCCTAAGTGACCAACACAGCTGCACCCCCTGCAGTGTGCAATGGCTGTATGTGTGTATGTGTGGGGGGCACAGAGCTTAGCACCTCTGTAGGGTGGTGACTCTTTCAAGCAACCTGTTGCTAGATTCACATAGAGTGGCTCAGCCCATCCCCAATGCCTAGTCCCAGGGACAGCCAGAGCTGTCATAGCCTAACCCAGCACTGAAAACTCATACCTGGTGCATGTGAGCCCAATCGGCTGCCTTCCGCAAATTCTACCAAAGAGATGAAGTCTACAGCTGTCCCAGCCTCACAGGGCTCACGGTTCCCACCACCATCTTAGCCCCAGTGCCTGAACAGAACTGGCACATGCATTCCACAGTCCTGCCCCTCTGACCAGGGCATAGAGGCCTGAGAAGGGGACATGACCCCATCTCTGTCTTGTTAGCACCTGGCCACCCTGGGCAGAACCAGAGCAGGGGCTTGAGTCTGTAAGAACACAACAAGTTAAAAATTAGATGGTTAATTCTCCTTGTTAAAAATAGGGAAAATATCCCCCCTTTAGAAATCGTAAGTACTTTATTGCTTTGAAATGTACGTAAATCCCCATGAAGACTAGATAGGCCTTTTGTCAGATTTAGGACCCAGAGCTATCTTTCCCAAGAACCTAGGAGCCAATTCTTTGAAATACAGACCTCTAGGCAGACAGCACCCCTGTCTCCTGGTTTCTGTGGGAGAGTGGGAGCCTAACTCCTGAGGGTGTGGCAAAATTACCTCTCAGTTTGTTTCTCCTCTGAATAAAGTCAATTAACAAACCCAGGTGGGTTTAGGGTGATCTATTTGTCAAGGGCTTTAGGAGTTCTGTGCCAGGGACTAGGGACTAAGAACAGATAGGTTTTTTTTTTTTCTTTATTTCTTTTTTTTAAGATGGAGTCTCTCTCTGTTGCCAGGCTAGAGTTGCAGGTTGCAGTGGTGTGATTATAGCTTAGAGCAACCTCAGACTCTTGGGCTCAAGTGATCCTCCTGTTTCATCCTCCTGAGTTGCTGAGACTACAGGTGTGTGACACCATGACCAACTACTTTTTCTATTTTTAGCAGAGAGAGGTCTTGCTCTTGCTTTGGCTAGTCTGGAACTCCTGAGCTCAAGTGATGCTCCTGCCTCAGCCTCCCAGAGTGCTAGGATTACAAGCAGAAACCTCTGAGCTGGCCTAGACTAGGTGGTTTTTAGTTGGCCTGCTGTTTGTCACCTACAGGCTGTGTGAGCACCTTTCTGTGTCAGCGCCCCTCCAGCTCTACCCCTGGAGAGTGCTGGACGCCACTGCCGTGGTGGCTCCCAAACCTGGCTGAGCACTAAAGTCACCTGGGGGGTGTGAAAAACTTATACCCAAGTCCCACCCTAGCCCACTTTGCCACCACAGATGACTCAGCATGCAACCAAGTTTGAAAATGGACAGTTCCCAAAGTGTGGTGCACACCCTGGAATTCTCTGAGTGGTGGAAGTCTTTGGGGTTTGTAATGAGCTCTTTTCAATCTCCCCTAATTTACGCTTAGTGAGGTGACTCCTGGGTAGTCCCTAGATAGCTTCAGATGGCTGGTTACCAGAAGGACCAACCATGTGAATAGAGGGCAGGAATGGCTCTTCCTCACCCTCGGGCAGGACACAGGGGCTGGAGACTGAGTTCAGTCACCAATGGGCAGTGACCTATTCAGCCGAGCCTACATAATGAAACTCTGGGGAGCTTCCTGATGGTGAACACGTCACTGTGCTGGGGATGTGGCGCAGCCCAGTCCCACGGGGACAGACACTCCTGAATCTTCTCAGCCCTCAGCTTCATCCTCTGTGTTGCTTCTTCTGCTATTCCTGATCTGTATTGTCCATAATAAAGGAATGCCCATGAAGAAAGTGAAGGCTTCAGTGAAGGCCTTCTAGTGACTGAGCTGCAAAGGGTCATGGGAATCCTCAAGTTTATGGCCAAGTCAGTCAGAAGCGCAGGAGGCCCCAGGTGGCATCTAAAGTGGGGGCAGTTTTGTGGGACTGAGCCCCTAATTCTGGGATCTGATGCAAACCCCAGGTCACTAGGGTCAAAACTGGAATGACCTGTAGGATGTCCCACGGCCCCGACGAGTGGCGTCTATGCTTGCCCATCCCTTCCTCTTACATCTTCCTACAACCACACGTTTGTCCTCTCCGTGTCCTCAAGGCTGGCGAAGGCCCACAGACTCTGAGCTACAAGCCCCCTGATTGAGGCTGACAACACCTCTGAAGGGGGTCAGACCCAGATCTGGCTGGGGCTCCCAGAGCCTGAGGAGGGGCCTCTCTGGGCCCAGAGATGCCGCCAAGAACATGTAGTCCTCCTGGAGGTGAGCCCCTCGCTGAGTGAGCCTGGCTCGGCATCCCTGCCCACACCAACACACTTATCACCGCTTGGGATTCTGCCCCAGAGCGCCCAGGGCCAGGCCTGTGTTTACTTATTTCTCCTGCAGGAAGGAGTCCAGGACAGATGCATAGACAGACAGACATCAAGCTGAGTGGAATTTTTATTAGCAGCAAGTAGGAGGCATTATACACTCTGGGGTCTGAGAGAGAAGGTTCTTGCTCAGTGGACTTGGCTTGGTCATGCTGCCAGGGAAGGTCCTCACTGGAGGGTGTCCTCTGCCGGAGACACAGGGGACTCAGACACAGTGCAGAGACCAGTGGGGGTGGGGTGGGGCAGTTCTTGTGGGGCTCTTATGCTAGAACTCTCCAGTATTTGGAAGAGCTTCTCTCTAAAGTCATGTGGCAAAGACACGGGCTGTGCACACAGGTGAGTAGGACGGCATCCCACTAGTCACAGCTCTGAGCCCTTGGCCAGTCTCTGCCTCCCTGAGCCCCTTTTGCTCACAGCACACGCTCCCTACCCTAGTGGCCACAGCGAGTGCCCACAGAGGCCTGCAGCTGGCACATTGGTGAGCAGAGTTGCCTCTGTGCCTGCCCCACCTGCCACCCGGCCTGCTCTTGCACCGTACCTGCCCTCAGGGCCCCGCTGTAGACCCGTGACACTGGCCAGGGGAAGCTAAGGGAGGAGGGGTATTCAGGGGTGGCTGAGAGGCATACCTAGGATTGGTTCCAGACACTTCATGGCGCAGTGGCTGAAGCAGCACTTCTTGTTGTCACTACACTGGCTGTCCATGGAGCAATCACTCATCTCCTCGCAGGGCTGTGGGGGCAGTGGGGCCTGCACCCAGGGGCAGTCGCCGGCCTTTACGTTAGGTACTGGGGGAGAGCCAGGACCTTTATCACTCAGAGCCCTGTGATGCTCACCCACCTTTCTGGGCCTACCTCCTACACCCCCAAACCCTGTTTTATAAATGAGGAAGTTGAGACCAGGGGACCTCCCTTCTGCTGACTTCAGGGCAGGACTCCCCACAGCCACTCTGGTCACCAAGACCACTTGGCCTCACCCACCCAACAGTGTCAGGTAAGCTGGGCTCATGGGGGTGAGTGTTCAGGGCTGCTGTGTGGCACCAGGAGGGTGAGCTGAAGTGCCCGGCTCAAGGACAGAGCTGTTCCTCCCTTCCACAGACAGAGCCAGGCTGTTGGCGTGTGGGGCTGGGCCGGGTTGGCTTACCAATGATGGGGGTTTTGCAGGAGCGGCCGCAGGCGCTGGGGCAGCACAAAGTGTTGCCCCCACATTCCTCATCATTTAGGCAGGATCTTTCAGCACAGGGTGCTTCCTCAGAGGAGCTGGCCTCAGGGCACATGGCCTTCCCTGTGCACAAGATGGGCAGGTGGCTGGGGGCACAGGCCTACCCTGGGCTCCGCAGCAAAGGCATATTGGAGGCCAGGAAGAAACAATGGGAGCCTGGCCCTCAACAGCCTGCTGTGGCATTTCTTAGAAGGCAAGAAAACCAACCAGAAGTGTGACTGGGGTGACAAGAGGATACAAAATCAGCTGTGAACATAAGGAAGCAAGGGCACAGACCCGCTACAGATGGGCGGGAAGGTAAAACCTTGACCAGAAGTGGCCAGGGCTTGGGGACAACCTCTCTTACTCCATCTCCTGCCTGCCCTGCTCACTCCGAGGCCTTGGCACTTCTCGTTGGGCACAGCAGCCTCCATTGGGTAGGGATAGAGCCTTGCTTTTCTGCTATCCCTGACACCCTCCCCAGCTTGAGCCACCCTAGAGATCTCGTCCCCATAATCAGACTGCCAGAGTTAGCAGTGCCTTGGGTCCTACTGGGAGTGGAGATCACTTGTGGGGATCTTCCTAGGTGCACCCCTGGAGAAAGGAGGGCAGGTTGGATCTACCTGGAAGGACGAAGTCTGGGGCCAGGGCAAGGGCCACCTCCAGGGTGAGCAGGGCCAGGGCTAGGCTGAGGATGCAGCGCATGGCGGTGGCAGCAGGCAGGCACAGCAGATGATGGCCCGAAATCCTGACGTGCTTTTCAAGGATGCAAGGAGGAGGGGTGGGGTGGGGCCCAGTCCAATGTGCCCCCAGCTGGGCGGCTGAGGTGCTTCCTCCTTGGACGCAAGGAGAGGCCAGACCCAGGCTTGGGGAAATGGCCAAGAGACCTGGGCAGCCAACACAGTTAGAGTCATGTGTTTAAATTAAAAAAAAAAAAAAAAAAAAAAAAGTCTCTAGTTAGGTTGCCTTTTCCCCCTCCATTTAAAAAGTAATGCATGTTTATTATGAAAACTAAGAACATTAAGGGCAGAGGAAGGAAGAGATAGGACCTGTCATAGACATACGATACAGCAGTCACTTAAAATGGTTGTGTAGGGCACCCCCAGGGACAAAAGAATGGACTTTTCCCAAATTTGTGCAGTCACCTAGGAGCAAAATAGGAGGTAGATAGCAAGTGTCAGGGGGCTATCTCTGAGGGTATATCTCTTTTGGTACTTTTTTTGTAGCTTTCTGAACTTTTCTACAGCAAAAATAGGCCTTCTTGTGTTTGCGAATTGCACACTCCTTGCAGAGAATGTCGGGCAGTTGCACAAAGGGGAGGGGAGCTCTGTAGTGGGAAGACTGTACAGGGCAGACACCAGGAAGCCCTTTTCCCAGAATGGGCCCTCCTGTGCCAAGTAAATGGGTGCCAGGAGAAACATGCGCTTTCTGCTGTGGGGCATTTCCTTGATCCTCTTGCCTACAGAGCTTGGACAAGGAAGAGAGCTGTGGGGATTGTGGAGCTCAGGCCTCTGCCCTAGGGACCCTGGAGGTGACCATATGCTTACTGAAGGTCAGCACTCAGCTCCTGGTTTAGGCTGCACTCTCGTCCAGTCTGGGTCCCCTATTGTAGGCCTGGAGACTCTTATTTTGGACATAGAACCCCTTAGATTTCCCCTGGGGCTAAAAGGCTGTGCCACTCCACACTGGGATGTCCCAGCTCAGAATACACTTGTATGTTGCCGCCTCTGTGTGTCCACGGTGTGGTGTGGATCTTGCATGGCCCATGCAGCCCCTCTGCAGAGCTCTGGGCCTCAGTCCTCGGCCCTCCTGGGGCAGCCAGCCTGGGCTCTCAGGGAGTGGGTCTGGAGATGCTGACCATGGTGACTTGTCACCTCCCATTCCTCTCCACAGCTGGAAGTTTACGAAGGCTTCACATGAGCCATTTCACCTTCCTGGGAAGGAGGACAGACACAGACTGGGGCTTGGAGAATTGAGAGGCAGAGAGGCCAAAGTCGCTTACTGGCAGGCTCTGGGGGCCTCTGTCTCTGTCTTCTGTCTTTTCCCACCTATACCATGAATGGGTTGGGATGTAAAGTCTGAGTCCTTCTTGCTCAGATGGGTCTAAGGCCAGAGCTGACCCTGTCAAGGAACTCAGGTCCCTGACTATAGTCCCACAGTGTGAGTCCCGGGGCTGGGCTCCTCCTTCCTGAGGGTGCAGAGTGGCACTTCCTCCACCTGCATCTCCCATCTCTGCAGGGCCAGCTATGCAATTTTCAGGGCACCTTGTGCAAGGAAAAGAAAAAAGCTAGTAAAGGAACTGAAATACAAAGTTGTTTTTTTCTTCAGTCTCTCCACTGGTATTTTTCACAATAAGTGAATAAAAATTAGAGTTACATATCAATAGCAATATTATCCGTAACCTGTGTGTTGTGCAACACCAGGTCAAATGCAAACACAAGAGCAGTTAGATTTTATGCAGAATCCCCCAAATCTCACACTGCATTTCTAGCCCAAATGGGCACACGTGTAACACAACAGTGAATGTGCTACACAAAACTAACTCAACTGGTTTCCTTTCACTTACTTTTTTCTCCTTTTTTTTTTTTTTTCTTTTTCCTGTTTAGATCCATCTCTTGTTCTGAGGAAACAGTTTCTTTGTAAGCAGTTTGATTTTTTTCCGAGTACCATGAACTGGTTGACTGTATGTATCACAACTGCCATGACCAACAAGTGTGGCCAGAGGCCACCAAGGCCTGCGCTGCTTCTTATAGTCACGCATTCCTACATGCACTTTCATATAAATGAAGATAAAAAGCTGCATTCAGTCTTTATTTTTGTCTTATTTTTATTGATTGATTGATTGAGACAGTGTCATCCTCTGTCACCCAGGTTAAAGCACAGCGGTGTGATCACAGCCCACCCCTAACTCCTGGGCTCAGGCGATCCTCCTGTTTCAGCCTCCAGAGTAGTTGGGAGTACAGGCACGTGCCACCACACCTGGCTAATTTTTTCGTGTTTTGTAGAGATGGAGTCTTGCTGTGCTATGCAGGCTGGTCTCAAACTCCTGGCCTTAAACAATCTTCCCTTCTTGGCCTCCCAGAGTGCTAGGGTTACAGGCACGTGCCATTGCACCCAGCCCTTATTTTTATTTGTTTTTCATTGATATGTAACTCACATGCCATAAAATTCACCCTCTAAACTGTGCAATTCATTAGTTTTTAGCATATTTGAAAAGTTGTGCAGCCTCTATCTCTAATTCCAGAGCGTTTCCATCACCCTAGAAAGAAGCCTTGCGCTCACCAGCAGTTACTGCCTATCTCCCCTGCCCCAGCCCCTGGCAACCACCAGTCTATTTTCTGTCTCTGTGGATGTGCCTATTTTGGACATGTCATGTAAGGGAATCGTATAGTATGTGACCTGTTGTGTGCGGCTTCTTTCACTGAGCACGGCGTTTCTGGGGTCCGTTGGGGTGCAGCGCGTGCTGATGCTTGCCTCCCCCTGCAACACACACACTTTGTTGATCCACTCACCCAGCCATGGGCATTGGCTTGTCTCCATTTTTTGGCCACTGTGGAGAGTGTTACTGTAGACACTTGTGATGGCAAAATGCACCCTGCCCTCTTTTCCTCCCCAGCTGTGCCATCATTTTTAGTGGAACTGGCCGACTTGTACAGGGAAGAAGGAGAGTAAGGAAAGGGCAGGACAGGGCTCCCCGGCCACTTGTGTTTCTCAGAAGGCCACGAGTCTTTCAGTCTGTCAGGGAGCCAGGGACTCACTCGATCTGCGTTTCCCTGACTCCCTATGCACACAGGGCAGCTGGGCCTGGAACACATGTGTCCATGAGTTTGTTGCTGTTTTTGAATGCACGTTCCATTGTCTTGCCAGATTTCACTCACAAGCTCACAAATTAGTAAGAATTTCAAGATGTGATAGCAGAATGTTAACCAAGCCTGCATGTAAAACAACTGTAGGCTGCTGGCACAAGGTGTCCCCTGGAGCCCCTGCTCCTCCAGCTCTGGCACCTCCTGGCAGGCTCAGCCCCTCCTGGTCCACACCATGGCTTGGCCTCTGCCCTTACACCTCTTGGGGGTCCAGGGTCTCACCCTCTTCTTTTCTCACATGCACCTTCTGCAGAGACTGCTGTGTCCAGAGTCTGCCAGGTCCATTCCCATGAAACCCATAACATGACCACGTGTGCCTCCCTTCTTCTCCCCAGGGCTCTCCTATGACCTTCACTTGGTTTCAGGGCCCTGGATCTCCCACCTACTCCCAGCAGCAAATGACTTGCTCTGGCCTCACAGAGAAGTGTGAGGCCAGCAAGCCCCCACTGTCATGTCAGGCCTAGCTGCATCTCCCTCTTCCTCCTCTCCTGTGTTCCCTGCATTACTGTTATTTCTGGAAAAAAGCCACAGCCATGGAAGGATCAAAATGGACACAGCCCAGAGCAGGGAACCAGTGGTGTTCCCACTCAGTCCTCAGCCTGCTGTTCTCATTCCTGGAGGCTTATTTTCCACTCTTTTCAGAGATAAAGCATGTTCAAGTATGGATGTGGAGGTCTGTTCTCTTTAAAAATATAATTTATACATGTGTATGCACTGTTCTCCCCTTCCTTTTTCTCCACTTAGCAGTGCCTTGGGGATTGGTGATTTTAGGGACGTATAAATCCACTTTTCAATGGCGTGGGTGTCCATTTGCTCATCTTCTATTGATGGATGTTTAGGTGGCTTCTGTTTCTTTGCTATCACAGACGACCTGCTTTGTGCACATGGGCGGGAACCTCTGCAGGGTATGAGTGTAGAAGCAGAATTGCTGGGTAGAGGGGTCCATGCATTGTCTATGTGGTGGGTCCTGCCCAAGGGTCTTCCCAAGAATCTGTCCCAATTCCTGCTGATGCAGCTAGATGTGAGGGGCCAGCCCCCAACATGGCACCATCAAACACTCATGCCTGCTGGGTAAACAGACTTATGGTTAATGGTGAAGTTTACATTTTTACTCCTTTTAAAATGATTTTAAACATGCAGCAGAGTTCAATAAGAACCCATACACCAATTGTCTAGATTAATAATTGTAAACATTTTGCTAGATTTGCACCACCATTCTTTTTGTTGTAGAAGTTCTTTAAATCTCATTTATCATGTCATTTCATCCCCAAATAATTTTGCAGAAGTTGGAAGCCTTGGAGCTGTTTTCCCATGTAGGAAATTTTCCTACATTTAAAACAACTGCTCAGGCTGGGCACAGTGGCCCATGGCTGTAATCCTAGCACTCTGGGAGGCCGAGGCAGGTGGATTGCTTGAGCTTACAGGTTCAAGACAAGCCTGAGCAAAAGTGAGACCCTGTCTCTACTAAAAATAGAAAAAACTGAGGCCAGAGGATCACTTGAGCCCAAGAATTGGAGGTTGGTGTGAGCTATGACACCACAGCACTCTAGTCAGGGTGACAGCTTGAGACTCTGTCGCAAAAAAAAACAACAAAATCACCCCCAAAACAAAAACAAACAAAAACCAAAACCCCTGCTCAACTGCTAGCTCTGTCTCATCTGCTTTATGAAGTGTGTGATCTCGCCCAGGTTGGCTGGGACTTTCTCTACGAAGTGTCTGGCTTCTGTAAAATGTGTGCAATCTGGCTCAGCACCCCTAGCTCAGTGGTTAGGGCGCTGGCCCCATGCACTGGGGCTGGTGGGTTTGAACCTAGCCAGGGCCTGCTAAACAACAACAACAACAACAGCTGGGCATTATGGTGGGTGCCTGTAGTCCCAGCTACTTGGGAAGCTGAGGCAAGAGGATTGCTTAAACCCAAGAGTTTGAGGTTGCTGTGAGTTGTGACACCACAGGACTTCACTGAGGGTGACATAGTGAGACTGTCTCAAAAAAAGTGTGTAATCCTCTTTCAAAGGGTCCCTGCATCCCAGGTACCCCAGACCCCCTACCATGTCCTCATTCCTCAGGGAGTATTTATGGCCCTTCTCCTGGATCCTCCTCCTGTGTCTGCTGAGCCTGCTGCTCTGGATGTCTCTTCCAACCTGCTCAGCAGTCACCCCCTAAAGACCAGAACTCTGTCTGGTCCCAAGTCCACCCGACTGTTCAGCTGCTCAGAGGCCTTGGGTCCATGTCAACCCACTGTGGCCAGTGCTAAACTTGGGCCACCTCCAAAATATCCTTTCTCTGGGAATGGTTCCCCCAAGCCTGAGACCTTGGAAGCCAGCACTGCCTCCTACCTTTTGTGCCTCCCAGTCTAAACACTTGCCAAGCAGGTGAGCCACTGATGTTCTCCAAAACCATCTTGGGTTTTTTCCCGTCAGCCCTCCTGGGCTGCTGCTCCAGGAAAGGCTGTCATGGCACCAGGCCACTGTCACAACCTCCTTCACACACCTGTCTGACTATAAATGATCTTGTTGGTTCATTACTTGTTCTGTTTATTTTCCTCTCTCTTCCTGCATGGAGGACCCCTGGGGTCAGGGCTCTCTTCTGTCCTGCTGATCAATACATTCCCAGCATCTGAGTATTCTTTATTCTAGGTATACTCCATTATTATTTGTTGATGGATGGACAGGAAGGAAGAATGGAAGGAAGGGAGGGAAGAAAGAAGAAAGGGAAGAAGGGAAGTAGGAATGGAAGGCCTTGTGTCAGGCCTCCCCCCTTTCTAATTAGTTGTCAGTGCTCTGTCCAGCATGATCTTTCACACCTGAGCATGATCCTTTCCCTCCCCTATCTGAAACTCTTTCATTGTTTCTCATTACCTAGGGTGTGAAGTCCAAATATCAGGCTGTGGTGTAAATGTCTTTCATGATCTTGGTGTTAATGTCTTTCATGATCACTTCATCTTGGATGAAGTGACTGAGAGGAAAATTTAGAGTCTAGACCTCTGTGAGTCCAATCTTGAGTCTTCTAGTTGTGTGACCATGAACAGCTTACTTTATTCTCATCCATAAAATGGACTGATGTGATACTCTTGGACTGGGCTATTGTGAGAGTTAAATGAGATCCTGCATGAGAGCACTTGGTGGTTGGCACACAGACTGTTAACAATGATCATAGCCGTTTTCCCTATTCTTCATGGGTCTAGGTTGGGACTGTGGGGTGGTGAGAGATGTTAGTGTATTATATTTCAGAAAGTATTTTTTTTTTTTTTTTTTTTTTCTGTACCAGAATGTTTATCGCAGGCCAATTCACAATTGCCAAGTCATGGAAGAAGCCCAAGCGCCCATCGACCCACGAATGGACCAGCAAATTGTGGTACATGTACACCACGGAATACCATGCAGCCCCAAAGAAAGATGGAGACTCCACCTCCCCCATGTCTACATGGATGGAGCCGGAAACCATCCTTCCCAGCAAAGCATCTCAGGAATGGAAGAAAAAGCACCCAATGTAGTCAGCCCCACCATGAAGCCAAATTATAGCCTTCACATGAAGGCTATAACCCAACCACAGCACAAGACTATGGGGAAAGGGCCAAGGAAGGGGAAGGGAGGGGGGAGGTTTAGGTGGAGGTAGGATAAAAAACAAAAAAAAATAAAAAATAAAGACTTTGAAATAAGTAAATATAACAAACATGTGTAAGCAAACTTCTAGCTCTGATCTAAAATATTTGTCAACTTAGAAAAACCTACCAGAAATCTTCTAAAGATAAGCTAATGAAAAAACGCCCAGATACTACATTTGTTGTAGGGAAAAACTTAAGCATTAAGAAGTACACAAAAAACATGAATGACATTTTCCACTATGGGTTACCTCTATTATAACACTTACAAACTTACCAAACACTCATAACACTTATAAAGTGTTATTTCCTACTCTTCTCAGAAACAATAAGTTGTTTTTATTCCAAAAGATAATTAACTCTTTTGCAGAACCAGCAAGACTTTATAACAACATAAATACAACGTTTTTGATTCCCATATCACCAGGAAAGTCTTTACTGTCCAAAAGACCCAAGTTTACTGAATTCTGTGTCATTTAGGGATATCTTCAAATATAAATTTTTAGAAATAAATCCAAGAGCTTTTTGGAAACTATTTTCCACAATACTTTGGTTATAAGAAAGTTAAATCCTGAACACTTAAACATGAACATGAACATATATAGAATTTCAGTTGTTCACCATTTTAAGTCCCTCCAGGTAAGAAAAATTATTTGTATGTGTGTGTCCCTAAATAAGGGATCACAACATACAAAAGATAACTTGTCTATCTGGATTTATCACTCAGTTCAATAACTTAAAATAGTCAAGTACCAACAATCTATTTTGATTTTTGAATAGTGGTATTTATTTGGAGCAGGGGTTATTTTTGGTGCTAAATCACTTAAAACAAATAACTTGTTAGTTTTTTTTCCTTTCCACTGGAAGATTTCATTTACCCATCAAATTGATTTAGTCTGACTTCACGTCCTTAAATCAGCTCCCCTTTCAATTATCGAACCATTCCCATAGTTATACTATGAAATATCTACTTTTTTAAAAGGGGGAGGAGTTGTTCTTTACCTAAGAGTTTAGCATATTTTCAGTGCTGAAGAAAATAATATCTTCATTGGATGAGATTATAGACAGAACCATATTATATTTCTTAAACTATAAAAAAAAATATATATTGCTTAAACAAGACCTTTTAAGAACTTTTGGAGGCTTGGATAATTCTTCATACACAATTGCAAATTTTTGGAATTTCAATCCTTTCTTCCATTTCATCTTTGTCTTCTTGGGATAGACAATGTAACTGATGCCAGCTTGTCTCGATGCTTCAATGAGTGAGAGAGAGAGATGTCTCAAATATTGTTTGTCCTGAATATTCTCCAAGATGACATCTATATCTTCTTTCACGGAAATGAGCTCTTTGGCTTTGCGCTGCTTAGAGAGCTGGCGCTCCAGCTCCTTTGCTTTCTGAAACATCACCTCTTTCATGCTGCTCTTCATGTCATACTTGATTTCCGGGGGAGCTATGCTCTCCTTCTTCCAAATGTCAACTGCAGATTTTGTTCTCTTAATAAAGAAAAAAAAGATAGGGAAAACATAAGATCCAGTTTAGTTATCATACATTTAAGATTAATTCAGTTACAGTTACAATTCATATAGTTTGGTCACTGTATTAAAAATTTTTTAGAGCATCTTATATTCTTAAAGTTATTCAAAAATCGGCTTATAAAGTTAATAATGGGTTAGTTAAAGCAAAGTACAATAACACAGTTGGTCATATGACAACATAGGAATTTAAAAACACGGTAAAGTAGATATGCATTCTGATTTTATATATTTAATTCAAAGGGTATGCTGTCTTCATATCCAAATAAAGTCCATGCTTTACTTTAATATTTAATGCAAATAACTTGATAGAATAGGGAAAAGCTATTAAAATGCCTGAAATCAAATTAAAATCAATTTGAGTCTATTTTAAAAAGCACTTTAACAACATTGAGTTTCTGTACAATACTATTGAAATATTCTCTACAATAACTTTCAATCCAATATTCATAAGCTTAAGTAATAGAATCCCAGCTTATTACAGTATTTATTTTATCTAACAATTTAGAGAATGAAATTAATTTTTAAAAAGACTATCATTATTTAACATTATAACATAATTTTTCATAATTATACATTAATACCTGAAACTTTAGTAATACTCATTACTTATAAATTAATTCTAATGCTTTGATATAGCATTCTCTATTGAACTATGAAGTTAACTGCATTACTTTCTGCTAATAATAATTTGTTACAGAGATGTTTTTCTTTATAGCGAATTAAGGCCCAACTTTAAAATTTAACAATTTCATACAACTTAGTTATGCATTTCAAGATAAATTAAAGTACAATAGAAATATTGATTCTTTGTGACTCATTATGCTCCTCTTGTCTCAAATAACTGTATCTATAACTCGATACGTAATTAGACTAGAGAATATAAAATATATATGTGTGCTTTTTTAAAAAGCCATAGATGATTATTACTGCTAAAAATATAAACATTTCTTTTAATAGTAAAAACCAAAAAATTATGGTACCTTTAATTCTGGAGATTCTGTACTGACATGTTTGGGGGCATTTTCATACGATGCAGATTTTCTTAATAAGAAAGACTGGAAAATCAAATGAAAAATATACATTACCCATAGATAGTATTTGGTAAAACTAAAATATCATCTGATAATTGGCTAACAATCACTGTTTAGGTAAATTAATGAAACACAAAAATTACTAATTATTTAGTATTTCTTGCTGATTTTGAAACCACTGACTTCGTAGGGAGTAAAAGAACTTAAAAGCCAGCAATTAATTTAGAAAAGTATGTAATTAAAACTATCTTATTTTTAAAACCTCAACTTGTTCTATCAGCCCTCCTATGTCCAAAGTGCTATAGTGCAAAGCTTCCCAGCTGGTGTAAGCAGCACTGATGTGTGTGAATGTACAATGGATATGCCAAGCCAGGAATTCCCTTAACTGTGGAGCTTCACTGGTTGGACCTGGGGCAGCTACTGTCCCCTGGACAGTCACTTCTCATCATTAGGAGCCTCAACTTTTTACTCCAGAGGACCACACAAATATCACAGTAGCATCCAGACTGGTGTTACTACATTAAGAGTTGGAAAACACTACTGTGCTAGAATGGAAAGTACCAAAGAAAAGGACATGTTTCACGCCCTCAAACAGTATACTAGTAAAATAGCAAAAAAGAAATATCTATAATCAAACTCAGTATGGCAATGACTGTACAGATGGCACAAATTTGGTGCAAAGAGAATTCATGGGGAGGCATGATTCTGAAAGGAAAGGATCCTGGGCAGACCAGCTTAAAGAGGTAGTATCAGAGCTGGTGGAAGGCAGCAGCATTTCTATAGATGGAGAAGGGGTCAAGAACATCCCAGGCCAAGGGTTAGCCTAAATGAGCACAGAAGAGTCTCAAAGTGTCAGTAAATGTAATCCATTGGTATAGGCACACACAGAGTACATGGAGGTCCATGGAAGGAGAAGAATTCGGTTGAGGCCAGGTCATGAGGCTTACTAGACTCCTCAGACTTGACTTTATAGATGGAGTTACTAGATTTGCTGAGAAATGAGTGACACAATCATACCTGTGTTTTAAGAATGTATCAGGATGTTGTAGTCACAAATTCTCTGTACCTTAAAGGCAATTACAGAAAGAATGAGAATAAATAAATAGGACTAAAGTAAATTAAAAAGCTTCTGCATGGCTAAAGAAATAATCAACAGAGCAAAGAGACAACTTATATTACAGAATGAGATAAAATATTTGCAAACTATACATCCAATGTGTAAGAACCATAATCTACAAAGAACAAATAAGCAAAACAAATTTAAAAACCCAGCCCCATTAAAAAGTGGGCAAAGACTTCCATTACAATATTAAAAAGCAGTGAAGACAATGGGCAAACTTGCCTGGTTCCTGTAAAGATTCTTGGACGGAGTGCAGGGGAAATACTTGAAGAAATTGGCCTGGGAGAATACTTTATGAGGAGGACCCCCCGGGCAATTGAATTAACACCAAAAATACATTACTGGGATCTGATCGAACTAAAAAGCTTATGCACAGCCAAGTACACAGTAAGTAAAGCAAGCAGACAGCCCTCAGAATGGGAGAGGATATTTGAAGTTTATGCTTCTGACAAAAGTTTGATAACCAGAATCCACAGAGAAGCAAGTAACCCCATTGCATTGTGGGCAAGGGTCTTGAACAGAAGCTTCTCTGAAGAAGACAGGTTCATGGCCTACAGACACATGAAAAAATGCTCATCATCTTTAATCATCAGAGAAATGCAAATCAAAACCACTTTGAGATATCATCTAATTGCAGTAAGAGTGTCTCACATAACAAAATCCCAAAACTATAGATGTTGGCGTGGATGTGGAGAAAAGGGAACACTTCTGCACTGCTGGTGGGAATGCAAGTTAATATGCCCCTTTTGGAAAGAAGTGTGGAGAATACTCAGGGATCTAAAAGTAGACCTGCCATTCAATCCTGCAATTCCTCTACTAGGTGTATATCCAAAATACCAAAAATCACTTTATAACAAAGATATTTGCACCAGATTGTTCACTGAAGCTCAATTCATAATAGCCAAGTCATGGGAGAAGCCCAAGTGCCCATCGACCCATGAATGGATTAGTAAATTGTGATTTTATATACATATACATATATATATATATATATATATATATATATATATATATATATAAACACATATATATATATATATACACACACACACACACACACATATATATATATATATATATATACATACATACATACATACCATGGAATATTATGCAGCCTTAAAAAAGATGGAGACTTTACCTCTTTCATGTTTATATGGATTGAGCTGGAACATATCCTATTTAGTAAAGTATCTCAAGACTGGAGGAAAAAGTATCCAATGTACTCAGTACGATTATGAAATCAATTTATAATCACTCACACTTTCATATGAAAAATAGATCACAACTATGGCCCAGGATGAAGGAGGGGGATGAGAGGGGAGAGGGAGGTCTCATGGAGGGAGGGTGAATGGTGGGATCACACCTATGGTGCATATTGCAAGGGTAGATGTCAGATCTATTAAGTATAGAGTATAAATGTCTTAAGACAATGATTAAGTAAATGATGTAAGCATTCCAAATTGTACATGAAATCAGCACATTGTACCCCATAAATGCAATAAAAATAAATAAATAAATAAAAAGTGGGCCAAAATCATAAACAGAAACATCTCAAAAGAAGAAAAACAAATGGCTAATAATTATAAGAAAAAATGCTCAACATCACTAATTGTCAGGAAAATAAATGCAAATTAAAATCACAATGAGATAGCACCATTTCCCTGCTAATTTCTAATTTTTTATTAGAAATTAAAAAACAATAGACACTGGCATGGATGCTGAGAGAAAGGACACTTATACACTGATGTTAGAAGTACAAATTAGTACAAGCTCTATGGAACACAGTATGGAGATTCCTCAAAGAACTAAAAGACATTCAATCCAGCAATTCCACTACTGGGTATCTACCAAAAGGAAAAGAAGTCATTTTATCAAAAAGACACCTGCACTTGAATGTTTATTGCAGCACAATTCACAATTGCAAAGATGTGGAATCAACCCAAGTGCCTGTCAATTCATGAGTGGATTAATAAAATGTGATGTATGTATACCATGGAGTACCACTCAGCCATAAAAAAGGATAAATTGCCTTTTGCAGCAATTTGGATGGAACTGAAATCCATTATCCTAAGTGAAGCATCACAAGAATGGAAAAACAAATACTACATGTGCTCTCTATTAAATTATAACTAACCTATGAGCACAAAGGGAAGTAAGACTCCATGGAAACCAAGCAGGGGGAAAGGGGAAGTGAGGATGGGTAAAAATCTACCTAACTGGTACGATGACCACTATTTGGTGATGGGCACACTTATAGCCATGACTCAAGAATTGCGAAAACAATCCATGTAACCAAAAATATTTGTATCCCTTAAAATTTTGAAATAAAAAAAGCACTTTCTAGGTGGTGCCTGTGGCTCAAAGGAATAGGACACCATACCCATATACCGGAGGTGGCGGGTTCAAACCCAGCCCCCGCCAAAAACAGCAATTAAAAAAAAAAAAAAATCACTTTCCTCTCAAGCTTAGTGTGTGGTCAACAGGAACCCAGCTGGCTTTAATATGTGTATCAAGAAGTATTATTTCTGTTCAGGCCAGTCTACACCAGCCACTGCATGATCTTCATCAGCAACAATTACTAGGTATTCAGATTTTGTAAATCTAATGTCATAAAAACTTTTGAAAGAAGTGCAATCCTCACAAGGTCAGGTGGATTAAAGCATTCTGGAAAGCAGCTGGTAAAGAGCTTACAGTGGATAATTCATTTGAATTTGAAAAACATAGAAACAAACTTGTCCAGTGCCAAAGAGAGCTATGGAATAAAAAACATTGATGTAAGAAGAGAGTTGAAGAGATCAAACAGAAACACCAAGCTAAATTTACAATAAGCAGACCGAAGAAAAATAAAGAGCTACAGAAAGTCCAGGACATCGAGGAAGTCAAGCAAAACATCCGTCTTATCTGAGCCCCTCTTGGAGGCAGAGGGAAGGAGTTGGAAGAGAAAACGGTACAGCAGTTTCAAGAGGATGTGGACACAGATCTTACTGTTCATAACCATTTCTATACGTACACTTGAAAATGTCCTTTGGAGACTTGATTTTTTTTTTTATGTAAAGTCATTCAAATGAAAGGGGATTAAAAATATATTTCCTACTTTGCTGTCTGCAAAACATCAGATAGGATGGATGTTTAATTGCACCTCCAAGTTAAACCTTCACTGAAAGATGTGCTCGTGTAAATTAGGAAAATTCTGTTTGTAAATACAAAAGTGAATTGTGGCCATAAAATGGTCATGCCCTTTGGATAACCCTAGACAGCATTTATGTAATAATTAAGGATAAAAGTTCTGGCTAGTGATATGTAAAAGTAAAATTTTCTTTGCAGTAAAATAGTTCCTTTATTAATGTTATATAGTAGGGAGATAGAGGAAGGAACTAACAATTTGTGACTATTAGTTTCCAGTAATATCTTTCATTTTGATCAGTATTTCCTGTTTTGAGGTTATTAGTAACTTTCAAAACCATAATGGCCTTGTATTATGAATCCTAGACTGACCTGGTTTGGCCTGGTTTAATTGTCTTACAGGTAGTTATAGATGTCGGGGATGAAAGCTGAGTAATCTTTGCCTGAAATGGCGCTGTATAATTTTCACTATGGGGAATAGTCAGTTCTAATGTAGAAAAGAACTGAATGGAACAAGAACGGGACTCCTGGTAAAATAAGCTTTATTTTTCTAGCCCAGCAGTGATCTAGAAGAAGTGTCTTTTAAATTTTGTTGTGTAATTTTCTTTATAAACGCTCCTAGTTATTTTTGGCAAATAGAATTTATGGGTAGAACATCTGTTCACTAGTTGCACAAAAAATAAAACCATGTTTAAGTAAAAAAAACATTTTTTTTTTTTTTGGAAGAAAAAGAAAAAGACAGCTGATGGTAAAACAGTATGAAGTTTCTAAATTGGGGAGATAATAAAATTATAAAAAGCAAAAACTAAAGTTAATACATAATATATTTACGATAAGCAGTTACCAAAATTCCTCTTATCATAGACTATATTATACTTCTTTCAAGGGTCAAGGTAAAACCCTTATATTTCAGCTCAGCGCCCGTAGCACGGTGGTTATGGTGCCAGCAACATACACTGAGAGTGACCGGTTCAAAACCAGCCTGGGCCTGCCAAACAACAATAGCAACTGTAACAAAAAACAGTCCCAGCTACTTGGGAGGCTGAGGCAAGAGAATTGCTTAAGCCCAAGACTTTGAGGTTGCTGTGAGCTGTAACATTACAGCACTCTACTGAGGCCAACAACTTGAGAGTCAGTCTCAAAAAAAAAACAAAAAACAAAAACCTTATATTTCAATCAAAGTTTCACTTAATTTTTCAAATTTAAAATAATATGATAAAAAAGTATATGGCAGGATAGATTGGGAGAAGGGGTTGCTAAGTAGGTATAAGTAGTATTAAAACAACAGTCTAGAAAGGGCAAGTGGCATTTAAATTAGGAAAATATCACTAGTTGATTCAATTATTTTCAAGTGACAGTCACTGCTGTAGGTGCTGTCAATAAAACGGTGAACAAGAATGATATAAGCCCAGGCTGGTGAGGAATAAAAAAGATCAAACCCACATAAGGACAAAGATTTCATAAGTGCTACAAAGAAAGCAGCGGAAGAGTGCCCCTTATTAAAACATCACCACTACCCCCACAAAAGTATTTGCTGGCTGTATTGGAGCAGAGGACGGGGAACAGGGACACCTCCGACCTAGCTAACTGACTGCCACAGGAGCTTGATTTGTCCCAGGGCAGGAAGACTATGTGGCACCCGGCATGCCAAGATAGCATCAAGGGGAGCAGAGGACTGGAGACAATAGTGAGAGAAAAATAAAACCACTTCTTGTTTATCCCCATAAAGTTCAGGTCATTATCACACCAGTTGTGTAAACCTAACACCTCTCTTCTTCCCTCAACCTCTATCTTTTTTCTCCCTAGTTATATTTATTACTTGATGCATTGACTTGGCTCTACTGTGGTGATACTAAAATCACAAGTGTGCATTTAGAACAATCAGTTTTCCTCTGCTTCACGCCCATAAATAGCTTCCATCATGGATGAAAAGACTCATAAATACATTCCTTTGATCATTTAAGACCTAGACAAGAATAAGTGAAAAAACTAGGAATTTCGGAAAAGCTCACAGCAGAGGTCCTGCTATTGATTAGTGAGTGACATCTTCTGAGTGTCATAAAAATAGCATATTTGAGAAAGAGGAAATGTGTCCTCAGCAAAGATACCACTGAATGGTCTGAGACATTTCTCAGAATGAGGCAGCACCAAGAAATAATTTCTGGAATTACTAGAAATAATTTCTAAACAGTTAGCAGATACAGAAGCCAACCCACAATTAAGAACAAAAATTATACATACCCGAAAACCTGATTTGCCATGCTCCACAGTAATGACACTTTCTCTGCTTCCAGATACAAATTTCTCAATTATAAGTTTGCTTGTTTGAACACTCTATGATAAAAAGATGATAATTTTAAGTTATGTTTTAAAATTCTTTTAAAAGTTGATGATTAATAAACTGTAGATGTATATACCTTGGAATACTATTCAGATATTTAAAACAAAAAAGATAGAGACCTTTGATCTTTTGTATTTACCTGCATGAATTTGGAGAACATTCTCCTAAGTAAAGTATCTCAAGAATGGAAAGGCATGCCTCCCATGCACTCAGTACTAAAGTGAAAATAGTAGATCAAGAACTACAGGTCCACAGGAGAGAAAAACACAACTAAATTCATGAAAGGGAAGAGGGTGGGAGGGAGCTTGGTAAGTCCCCACCTATCGAGTACAATGTAAGGGTAGATGGCACACTTTCTGGGTGAAGGACTCAACTACAATTCAGACTTTGAATGTTACATTAAAATCTCAAATTCTGTAACCTAATTGTATATACCCTCATATTAAACATGCATACATAAAATGTCTATTTCTTTATTATGACTATACCGTCATAGTACATTATCACCAAAAGGAAAATCATATGAAAGGTGAAATGGGGAGATTTCTAAAAAATATTTACCAAGATTCCTCAAAGTCAAGCTACAGCTTTAGTATTGGGTCAAAGCCTGCAATACAGCTTCAGTGTTGGACTCTAGCCAAAAGAGTATTTTCACATTACTTATGACATCCTTAATCTTAGAAGTAATCAATGGTCCTTTGATCTCACAGGCTAGCATTGAACCTAGTTAGCATATCAACATCAGGATTATGAATAAGATATATTGTCTAGATTTCTTGATAAAACACGACTATTCATTTTTAAATATAAGCAAGCATTCTAAATGTAAATTAAAATGAAAATCCCTTTAAATGCCTTATACTTTGAATTCCACTCATCAATGAAGCTATACATGTATATTTGTTGTTCTAAAGTAAGCTGCTGTAATGATTACGGTTATTATTAGATACTACTTCTCTGTCTTATAATCAGTGAATTAGACATGCAGGAACTAGAATACCTAAATTTGACAGCCTAGTGGATAAATGATAGTAAAATCAGGTTGCTGCTTTATTCGTTTGCTAAAATTCTTAGATGTCAAACCACAAACATGACAAATTTTTAAAATATGTGTTGAATAAAAAAATCATATTTTAAAAGTATCATGTAATTAACACTGATAATTTAGGAATCACCAGCACTCTATTTTGGCCAAAAAATCCTGTCTTAGGATTTGTTTTTAAAACATTACGATAGCATGATATAAGGTAAGAGAATTACTAGGCATAGCAGAAAGATACTTAGCCACTGTCATCATTATTCTTCAAAAACAAACTAAATGATATACAAGAGAGGTTGGAACTATTTTGTCCTGTGCTTACATGAGACATTGAAATATGATGGAATGATGGCTGTGACATATTTCAAAGAATGCTTTTAACAATAAGAAGCACAAAAAACGTATCTATGGATGTTAAAACAGCAGATAAACAATAAGTGATTGCTTATTTTTAAAAGAGCACAAGGTTCATTATGTTGGAACCTTAAAACTTGACAAAATATTGCCCAAATTAATGTGCATTGAAAGAGCAACCACAGTGTTGCTTCCATGGTATCCAGCGGAAAAGATCCTCCTATTCTACTTCAGGGATATTGCTGAAATTAGACTTCAAGAGGTTAAGATAATAGTACAAGGTTACCCAAAAAGTAAATGACATTCAAATCCAAGACTGATTCCAAAGACAGCACTCAGCGTAGTCCTGACATAGTGTAAACACGGGGACTACAAATAACACCACTGGATTAGTAGATATTGGAATATCTAGTACCTAGCATACCACAAAGAAAACATCAATAAACTCTAAGAAACTGGTATTCTAAAGAATTCATCTACCTATGTTAATAAGAATAAAATTTAAACAAAATAATTCCAACAAATTAAAAAAAAAAAAATGTAAAGGTCTTTCTCACGTAAGTGGTATATCAAAAAGAAAATGAAAATTATAATGGGAAAAATTTCGAAAATAAGCAAAGATAGTACAAATAAAAATTCATGAAATAAAGTCAAAGCCTTACACAAAACTCATACATTAAAAAGTTTATTAAGTTAAAACTGTCATCACTTTAAAAAGAAAAGAAAGATAAATTAATTAAATTGTCAACACAAGAAATTGGAAAAAAATGTCAAAGTAGAATGTAGACATTCTTTAGAAAACAAAAAGCCAGTAACTAAAAAATTTCAAAAAGAGAGAAGTTACAAAAGTTCAGAGCACCAAAACTTTAATTAATAATTATTTCAAAATTTTTGGTCAAAGATAGTGGATTGAACTTTTTTATTTCTCTGACTATGATATCAAATAGCTATTGAATCATATATCATAAATCTCACTAAAATAACAAAATAAAAGTGATGGTATTATACCATTACATACAATTATTATAGTAGCCTAACAAATAGAGAGTATAGCATTTGTAATTAAACACAAGAAAGAAAATATTAAACTATTTTCTAAAAATTTCTATTCTTAATAAGAAAAATCAGAAATATCATTTGAAATGGGAAAGAAAATGATGCAACATAAGAAATGAAGATGAAAATTGATAAAATATAACATATGCATATAACTTATAAATGTCAACTGACCAACTGACTCAAGAAAAAATAGTAAACATGAATAACCCAAGGGCTAGAAAAGAAAAAATTTTAAATATCAAACAATTACCAATCCAAATGGTTCAGGTATGTTCAGTAATTTCCTCCAAATACTCGAGATTATTTCTATACTATATGAATTCGAGATTTTTTTTTAAAAAAAACAGTCTCACTCTGTCACCACAGTAGAGTGCTATAGAATCATAGCTCACAGCAACCTCAAACTCTTGGGCTCAAGTGATCCTCTTGTCTTGGGCTCAAGTGATCCTCTTGTCTCAGCCTCCCTGTAGCTGGGACCTTGACCAGGTGCGCACCACGACACCTGGCTATTTTTAGAGACAGAGTCTTGCTGTTGCTCAGGCTGGTCTTAAACTCCTGAGCACCAGTAATCCATCCAGCTCAGCTTCCCAGAGTGCTGGGATTAGTGTGAGCCACCGTGTCTGGCCCAATTCCAGAATATTTTAAAAGATGAAATGTTCTCCAATTAACTTTGTAAATCTTGAATACTTTGATGGCAAAGTCCAAAAAAGGAAAAAATATCCTATACACATATTTAACTCTTGAGTATACATTAAAAATAAAACATGGCCTAACAGAATTCAATATAATAATTTAAGAATATTACACCATAATCAAATAATCCAAGGACTAACATTAATGCTAACATTCTAGACATGTAGTATCAATAGATCAAATAAAACATGATTCCATCACTGCCCTGGTTGCAAGGAAGTGAAGAGCTTCACGACCCTATTTCAGGCAACAGCATATAGGCACTAAGTTTCTTTGAATTAAACTTACTCCAGGATTTATTGTGCTATTACTCTTGTTATGCTTGTCCCATGATTTCTCTAACTTTTTTGTTTTATCCTTTTCTGATATACGTGTTTTAGTATGCACCTTAAATACTGTGCAAATGAAATGATCCTACGTACTACTAAAAACATGCACAATGATACTCACCACTGAATTAGTGTAAGAAGAAAATTAAGAAGGAAGAAGAAAGGAGGAGAAAACAGAGGAATAAAAATTTTTACAAATGAAAGAAACGGGACCAAAAATGTTGGCAGTATTGTCTTTGAGAGAAAAATAATAGAAGATTTTATTTTCATTCTCTTGATTTGTCTTACTTTTAAAATAATCAGTATAAATAAGGAAATATTCTTTAAAGGGAAAAAAAAGATTAATAACTATATTTGAGTAGTGTTAAACATTTTTAACATTAAATTAACTATTTTTTAAAAGCAAATTAAAATACCATGAAGAGCCTCTAAACAAACCAATTATTGAATTCTCAAATAAAATCAAATAAAATGCCCTTTCCAAAAGAGAACAGAATATTATTCTTAATGAGTTAAAGTAACACAGGTAAGTATGACATTTTAAAACACATAACGTAAAAGTATAGTTATATTTATAGGAATATATAAAATTATAGCTTTATAAGCACACAGGTATATATGTTCATAAATATAATGATTATTTATAACACACTATTAACTACTTACACATATTTAAATAATTTCTACAGTGCTTCCAATCAATCCCAATTACGGCAACAGTTGCCTGACAAACTACATAACAGCTATCTGATAAAACCACTGTCAGAATCAATTATACAATTTAATTATTAGATAATTACAACAACAATAGAGAAAACTCATTCAATATGTTACCTCATATTTTGGATATAAGGTTTCCTTCATGACAGATTCTGGTACGGAGAATTTGGGAGCAGTTGTATTCCAAAATATCTTCGTACATCCTGGGTAAGCACACATCTTTGAAAATAAATAACATAAAAGGCTATCAGAAATGGGAACAAATGGCCCCTAGGGTAAAAATCCAAGCTCCTCTCAAAATTATTTGTAGTTGCTAAGAAAGTGATTGGCTCCACAGCGTCTGAGAATCTGGGAAAAACAACTTTTCATTCCCATCAGATTAGCAAAAACGTAAAAGTGAGCAACATCGAATGATGTGGCAGTTGTGGGAAACTAGTAGATCCATTTCTAGTAAAATAGAGAATGTACACGCTGCATTCTCTGCCAACTTCACTTCCAGTCATACGGGCAAATTCTTCTACGCATGGAGACCTATGTACAGGGTATTCATAGAGAATACAAAATAGCAGAAAACAAAGCCCAATATATTATGTTCACTAATAGAAAAACTAATAAATGTAGCACATTCCTGTAATTAAGCATTATAAAGCCATTAAAACACAAAAATGATGGTCCATAGATGGATCTTAAAAGCATGGTATTGAGAATAAATAACCGAGTTTTAGAAAGAGACACATAAAATTGTTTCACTTATATAAATGTATCTAGAACACACAAAAGTATACAAATTACTATTGAGGGTCACAAATGCGTGTAGTGAAGTATAAACTCAGGGACTGGCAAGATCACATTGTGCCAGTAACTGCCCTTGAGCAAGAGGAAGAGACATGGAATTAGGATGGAGTACAAGAGACTTTGTCTATTTTTAGAATTTCTTTGATTAAAAAAAAACAAAACACTGAAACCTGTATGACAAAATGTTAATGTTTATGAATTCTGAAAAATATGTTCCCAGTGTTTGCTTATTTGCTGGTTTCCGTTTCTTTTCCAAATAAAAATTCATCCGGCTTAGGGGATATTTTAGGGACATGAAATGATTCTGTATGATACTGAAATTGTGGCAACATGATATTAGGCACTTGTCAAAACCCATTGAACTTTGCAGCACAGAGAGTAGATTTTGATATAATGCAAATTTCCCTGTCTGCAGCCATACTACCCTGAATGTGCCCTATTGCATCTGTAATACAAATTTTTAAAAATCATCTAGGAGGTGAGGAGGAAGCCCAGGATGGAATGCAGAATGTAAAAACATCTAACTGTATGAAAATGTATGACACAACCTTGGCAAGTAGGATGGAGGGAAAAGTTGCTGACCTTAGTAACTCTGGAAAGAGTGGAAAATATAAAACTAAAGGCAAAAGAAACTACATTCAAGCTCAGACAGTTAAGTTCAGAAACTCATCCTAGAAAAAGTGCTACATACCTCATTGCTGAACACCATGCGATACAGTCAACTTCAAAGTGCTCCCCTCGGGAAGCTACCTACCAACGGCCCCCACCTAGTCCACCCTCCAAAGCACTTTTTCTAGGATGAGTTCATGAACTTAATTGTCAGACCTCATAAGACAATAGTTCTGATACTCATTCCAGAAAAAGAGTTCCCAGACTGCTCTGACGAGCAGACTGGGTGCTGGCGATGGTGCATAGCTTCCCAAGGGAAGTACTTCAAAAGTGACCATAGTGATGTTCAGCAATGAGGTACGTAGCACTTTTTCTAGGATGAGTTTGTGAATTTAATTGTCCAACCTCATATAGCACTCTAGGTCATAAAGTGTATCCCACAGGAATATGGATTAATCATTCTGACACTTCTATACGTGTGTACTGAAACTGAAAAAAAATTAAATAAATCAGTAGAGGCTGGTGAGAGCCAAGTTTATCACAGTTTGGGAGTTTAAAATAAGCAGGAGATGAAGTTAAAATGACCCACAAGGTGACAGATTAGAGTTGGAGGCATGGGTGTGACTGATATTGTTTAGCTTAATGTAGACACCCAGGTTTGCATATGGAAATACTGACATGTGTATTTATACAAGTCAGAGTACACAAACATCTCCTGGCTTTGCCAACCTTGGAAGCCACAAAGCCCAGTAACAATGAGCAGTCCTGCGACCCAGATTTTGGCTTTTAGTGACAATCTCCAACGAAGGGAAACAGGGATCCTTGTTAGAAATGGCTGATTTAAGGGCTGGAGCAGGAAACATACAAGACGAGCCTGGAATGTCTTACACTGTCAAAAATTACAAAAGTGCTCCAAAAAAAAAGAAATCCCCACAGCGATGAGATATGTCAAAAGAAACATAGGAGCCAACTGAAGGACTTCCTGATGGCCAAGCTCAAATAATAATAACAAATCAGTAATGGGTTATAACTCAAAGTAGAACATAAAAATTCATGATTTGTACTGATATAAATGATTGAATTAATAAATAAATGGAGAGGCTAGACAAACTCCCTGTACAAAAGAATTCTAATTAATTTTTTAAATATTCCATCCTCAAGGAAGGGGGGTGTAGCTCCCCATTTCTGAAGTGTTAGTGCATAGCGACATCTTTCCAAAGAGTACAACATGGTGAGGGGAGACAAAGGAGCAACTCGACAATGAGGAACCTCGTAAATGCCACCTCGTCAAGTGACGGGATGTGTGCTGGACCCGTGATACAATACGATGAGAACGGCCCTTTATCTCCGTGCTCTTCCTCCCAAAGTCACACAACCCAGCAACTCTGAAGAACACTGGGTAAATCCCAACTGGGAGACACTCTACCGTCAAAGTTGTCAAAACAGGGAAAGTCTCAGAAACTGTCCCAATCAAGAGGAGCCCAAGGAGACATGACAACCAAATGTGATGTGGTATCCTGCATGGGAGCCTGGGATAGAAAAAGGACATTACCTACAAACTCAGGAAATCTGAATGAAGTATGGACCTTGGCTGCTAATGATATATCCATACTGATTCATCAATTTTGCCAAAGGCTCCATGTTACTATAAACTGTTGTATAAATGATTCAGGGCTGCTGTAACAAATTACCACAAGATGGTTTAAAACAACAGATATTTATTCTCTCACCGTTCTGGGGTCAGGTGAAAGAAAGACTATACTCGCTCTGAAGACACTGAGAAAGAATTGTTCCTTGCCTCTTCCTGGCTTCTGGGGGTGGCTGGCAGTCCTCAGCATTCCTTTGCTCACAGCTACAACATTCCAAGTTCTGCCTCCAACATCACCTGGGTTCCTTCCGTGTGTGTGTGTGTGTGTGTGTGTGTGTGTGTGTGTGTGTGTGTGTGTGTGTCTGTGTGTGTGTGTGTGTGTGTGTGTGTGTGTATCTCCATCTGGTGTTCTCCTTTTACGTGGACACCAGTCATAATGGATTTAAGGCCCATCTTAGATCCAGGATAATCTCATCACAAAATCCTTAACTTCATTTCATCTACAAAGATTCTATTTTCCAGACAAGGGTCATTCACATCTACAAGGAGTTAGGACTTGGACATATCTTCTGGGCACCACTATTCAACCCACTCTTACTATGTAAAAAGAGTATGAGGATATATGGGGAACCTCCATACTCTCTTTGCAAATTTTCTGTAGGTCTAAAATTATTCTAAAAAATAAATATGGGTTATTAATAATTTTTAAAAGTTAAATGAAAAAATACTTTTTAAAACAGTTGTAAACAAAAACTTAATCAGGCATTTATGATAAGATCTTAAGGAAAACGTAGTAAGATTTAAAAATAAAAACTGCTTTGAATCCATTACATTATTGGTAATTATGTTTTCTTTAATGCTTTTCTTGTCTTTTAATAATGCTTAATTAGACTGTGCATTTTCCAAAGAAATATCTGTCTTTCACCAGAAAAATGAGCTCAAATGATTTTAAAGCATCAATTTGCAAGCATTCTGAACACTTGATGGTGATATCTCCTGGAACACAGATGCTACACAGACTTTACAGAGAAAAATAAAAGATAACCCAGTAAATAAAAAGTCACCATTACAAGGTAATGCTGAATCTTGAGCACTTTTATTTCTAGTCAGAAATATAATTCTCAACCATCCTGCATATTTGGCTACATGTCTCCTAGAGTATTTAGAGAAAAGCAGACTTTGCCGTTGCCAGGTAATTTGTCCAACTTAAGAATTCAGAATGAAGTTTCTGGTCTCACTTGTCCTCTCTTTTGCTGGGCACAGTGTGTCACTTTATGCTGTATAGACCTAAAGCCAGGAAGTCCTTGCTAAAAGGCAAATAAACTCTTCCAAAATCAGCTGACAAGTTTTCTTCCAAAGAACACCTAGAAATTAACAGGATTTCAGGTATTCAAATAATATGTCACATACAATACAGCAAAGCTGCTGTCTAGTGGACCTCCTGCAGCTTAAGCATCCAGAATAAAGGGATTCCCCTGGAAGCGAGCAAGCTACATCCCCCAAGTGGGAAGGGCAGAGCACTATCACTTAACAGCAGTTCTTTGTTCTCAGGGAAAAGTACAGATGCACCTTCAGGAAAGAATTTATCACATCAAACTGGCAAAGAAAGACCAATGGTGGTAAATCAATTGCCCTAGCAATGCTCAAAACGTTCTAGGAAAAATTCTAGGAAAATGATGAGAAACAGCAGGGTTGGTGGCTGCTGGAACTTAACAGGAGAATTGAGGCTGCACCACAAGCTGAATTACTGAGAAGCGTCCTAGGTCAATTTAGTGCTTGCCAGCATCTGCACAGCCCCCAAGGCCAGGAGGTATGTAACAACCCAGTATGGTAACTCCTATCCATATGACAACCAAAGGTCAGAATATTCTGTTCACTAAAAGAGAGACACATGCGAATTAGTTTCAGGGGTAAGTTACGTTTCATACAAATACAACGTAAGGCAGAAAGTCAGCTTTCAAAATGTGGTCTGAAACTCAGGGGAAGGCTATTTGCCTTTTCACTGTATTGACATTTGTACTAATAGTGAAAACCTATCAGTACAAAGCACAGTAGACCTGGCAGTGCCAAAGCAGGAATCATGATGCCAGCACCTTAAAAACTGCCTGTCAGGAAGAAAAACAGTTAATTGTATTAGATCTCAACCTTAAAGTACACATCTTTTTAGTATGCAGTGTGATCAGATAATCAGCACATACAAAATGCATCTGCAGTCATGGTGAAGCATGATGGTGTCTCTGAGGAACAAACAGCAGGTGTGCTGTACTGTTTGACTGGTGAATTGACCTGGCCGCCATGTTTATTTGAGAGAACAAACACCAAATGGTTATTGAGACTTGGGTATGTGGCAAGCATTTTGTTGAAAAAGAATGAACCAAATTTGTCACTTCAAGTAAAACTTTCATTGACATAGTTTGTGCCAATGACAACATTTAAGTTTTTGAGCAAAAATTAGAATTTTGGAAAATTCATGTCCCTCATCATGAGCTTTCCGGGTTCCCAAAGCTAACGACTTTTCTGACAATATTAAAAATTAGTTATTTTTGTATTTTGTATATTTTATTTTAATATTGTGTAATATAGTGAAAAATGTCAACATTTGAAGAGCTATCTGAATAAGATTTCCCAAATAACCAATGCATGATATAGATATTACAAAATCATGCCCTGGTGAAGGTCCATTGAAAGTACAAGGAAAACCAATAGACAACAATGGAACAAGGTATGAAAAAGTCGTCAACATGATTTCCTATTTAGTTGCAACCAATTTTTTTTATTTGTACAGATTATCACATAATACTTTGTCTTTTTACTAAGCTTAATTTTCTTCTTTCCTCTTCCTCCTCCTCCTCTTCTTCATCTCTTTTGCTGGTCCACTGACTGCAATTTTTACATTAAGCTTTTTGAGATAATGATAGATTCATACACAGTTTTAAGAAATAATACAAAGAGATATCACCTACCTTTGTACAGTTTACCTGAGAGGTAAAAGCCACAGTAAAAAAAACATCATAAACAAAATGTTGACATTGATATAGCCAAGATGCAAAACATCTGCATCACCACGGAGTCCTTCACCTTGTCCTTTCAAGTCAGCTTCATCCCCACTCCTCATCTTGAAACCATGGAAGCTACTGTTCTGTTTTCCATTTCTATTTTTGTCATTTCAAAAATGTTATATAATGAAATCATGCAGTATGTAATCTTTTAGAATTGGCTTTTTCTAACGTATCCCTGAGGATTCATGGCATTGTTCTTACAAGTATCAATAGTTCATTCCTTTTCATTGCTAAGGAATATTCCATGGTATGGAGGGGCCATGGTTTTCTTAACCCATTGAAAGATACCCAAGTGTTTCTACCTTGACTTTTACAAACAAATCTGTTATAAAATTTTATGTATATGTTATAATGTGATCAAAACATTTTATTTCTCTGAGATAAATGCCCAGGCATACACAATTGCTGTGTCTTATGGTAGTTGAGCATACTTTTTTTTAACTGCCAAACTGCTTTCCAGAGGGCTGTACCATTTGACCTTTCTACCAAAAACATAAGACAAATCCAGTTTCTCCACATCCCTATCAGCATCTGGTGTTATCACCATTATTTTATTTTAGCTTTCCTATAGTGAGAGTTCATTGTGGTTTTAATTGCATTTTCCAAATAGTTGATGATAGTAAACATCTTTTTATACACTAATTTTCCATCTACATATTCTATTTGTTAATATCCCTATTAACCTTTTTTTGGCCTCTTTCCAATTAGATCATTCTTTGGTGTTGCGCTTTGAAAATTCATTATGTATTCCTGACACTAGTACTTTGCTAGATATATGGTTTGCAAACATTTTTTCCAAGTCTGTAGCTTGTGTTTAATCCTCTTAACATGTTCTTTTGAAGAGCAAAAGTTTTTAATTCTGATAAAGTCCAATGTACCAATTTTTCCTTTTATGTATAGTGCTTTTGTTGTCAAATCTGAGAGTGCTTTACCTAACCCTAAATCCCAAAGATCTCCTGTATTTTTCTTCCAGATTCACAGTTTTACATTTTACATATAAGTCCATGAACTATTTTGATATCTTATAGGATATAAGATTTAAGGCCATGGTGAGAGAATCTTATTTGCTGGAGGGGTTTTGCATATGGATATCTGACTGTTCCGTGAGTAATTGTTGAATAGGCTGTTGCTATCCTATCACCATTGAATTGGTTTTGCACATTTACCAAAAATCAGTTATGTGTATCTGTGTGAGTTTATTTTGTGGGTTTTCAATTCTGTTCCATTGATCTATAAGTCTATACGTCCACCAAGGCCATACAGTCTTGATTACTATAGCTAATATAGTAAATCTTAAAGTTGGGTAAACTAATCCCTTTCATATTAATCTTCCTATTCAAAATTATTTCAGCTATTATAGTTATTTTTCCTTTTAATAGAAAATTTACAATACTCTTATCTACCAAAAAATCTTACCTACCCAAAAAAATCTTGTGAAAATTTGATAGGAATTGTGTTATGTCTATGTATCTATTGAGGAGAAATGATGTATTTGCTATGTTGATTCTTTCCATCCATGAACACAGAATCTCCCCATTTATTTCTCACTTTGATTTCCTTTATCAACATTTTGTAGTTTTCAGCATCCAAGTCCTATACATGTTTTGTTAGGTTTAAACCTAATTATTTTGGATTTTGAGCAATTGTAAATAATATTATAGTTTTAATGTCAGTATCCACATGTTATTTAACAGACATATAGAAATATAATTGTGTTGTTTACGTTTACTTTGTATCCTGTGACATTTCTGAGTTCAATAATCTGAGATCTTTCTTACATAGATTCTTCAGAATTTTCTACATAGACAACCACATCAGCAGCAAATAGTGGCAGTTGTATTGCTTCCTTTCTGGTCTGCACGCTTTTCTTTCTTTCTTTTCCACTGCCTAGAATTTCCGGCTCTAGGTTGAATAAAAGTGGTGAAGGAAAACAATCAGGCTTTTGCTATTAAATTAAATATAAAGTTAGCTGTAGGTTTTCGTAGATGCTCTGTACCAAGTTGTAGAAGTTTCCCTCTATTCCTATTTCTCTGAAAATTTTTATCATGAAATTGGGTGTTGAATTTTTGTCAAATCAATTGATATGATTGTGTGATTTTTTTTTTCTTATTTATCCTATTAATGTGATGGATTACAATGGCTGACTTTCAAATACTGAGCCAGCCTCAAATCCCTACTATAACCCCCTTAGGTTATGATGGATAATTCTTTTTATATATTTTCCAATTCTATGTCCCAATATTTGTTAAGGATCTTTATGTCTAATATTCATAAGAGATTGTCTTATTCTGTTTTGTACAGCTATCATAGAATTGCTGAGACTGGATAATTTATAAGGAATAGAAATTCAATCTGAGTTAAGGTACTGGCATGGTCCTCACCCAGAGGAAGGTGTAAGGGCCAGGAAACTAAAAGAGACTGAATTCCATTTTACAATGGCATCAATGCCTTCCTATCTCTAATAGGTATCCTATTAATGCCTAATAACTTCTTAAAGGTCTCATGTCTTCATACTGTTACAATGACAATTAGATTTCAACATGAGTTTTAGAGGGAACCATAGTAGAGATATTGGTCCATATTTTTCCTTTTTCTTCCCCCCCCCCCTCCCACTTTTGGTTTAGAAACCAGGATGTTATTAGCTTCAAAAATGAATTGGAAAAGGTTTCCTCCTCCTCTTTTATTTGCTGAAAGAGATTGTGGAAAGTCTTGTCATTTCTTTCTTAAATGTCAGTAGAATTCTCTTGGGACCTAAAGATATTTGGAAGAAGAAGAATGTTTTATAAATTAATAATTCCATTCTCTTTATAATTATAGGACTATTCAAAGTATCTGTTTCATATTGGGTGAGTTGTGGTAGTTTGGGTATTTGAGGAATTGCTTCATTTCATGGAAGTTGTAGAATTTATGTGTGTGTAGAGCTGTTGATGGTATTCCTCTCTTATTCTTCTGATGTCTTCAGGGTCCATAGTGATAAATCTTGTTTCATTTCTAATACTGGTAATTTATGTCTTCTCCTTTTTCCCTGTCAGCCTTGCTAGAGATCAATTATATTGATTTTTCCAAAGAATTAGCTGCTTCTTTCTTTGATTTTCTTTATTATTTTTCCATTTTCGATTTCATTGATTTCTGCTTCTTATTATTCCTTTCTTCTGCTTGCTTTGGGTTTATTTTGCTCTTCCTTGTCTTAGTTCTTGAGGTTGGGGCTTATATTATTGATTTGAGACTTTCTCTTTTCTATTGCAAGCCTTTAGAGCTATAAATTCTGCATTAGCTGTGTCCTACACATTTCAATGTATTGTATTTTCATCTCCATGCAGTTCAATATACTTTTCAAATCCCTTGAAATTTTCCCCCTTTAACCCATAGATTATTTACAACTGTATTGTTTAGATTCTGAGTCTTGGAGATTTTTCTGTTGTCTTCCTGCTGTTAATTTTTAGTTTGAGTCCACCATGGATTTGCTCTATCCAGGAACTGAAAACAATACGTATTCTGCTCTTACTGTATACAGCGTTCTATAAATTGCAACTACCACATTTTGCTGTGTATAATATGCTCTCAGGTATAATGTGCAACCCATGTTTTGGGCCCAAACTTTCAGGAAAACAAAAACGTTCATTTTAATTTTTTAAAGGAGAGTAGAAGTGGCAGCAGGCAGTGAGATGTGAGATATGGAGGCAGCCAATCAGCTCTGCCTCTCTCTGTCACCTGACTGCTGCATTCAGGCCTTTTACATTTAAGTTAGGGCTTCTGTCTGCCGCTGTATTTTCTGTTCCCGGTTTGCTCTGTCTGGTTGTTTGTTTCTCTGTTTTAGTTTTCCTAAGTTTCTGTAGGTTACTTGAACATTTACTAGGATACTACCTTTATTTATCTGTAGTGTTCTTGAGTATATATGTCTTCATATAGCTTTTTAATTGTTCTAAACAACTAAATATAATTTATAACTTTTCAATAAAGGTAACTGACCTCAGTCTAGTGATGTCATCATTCTACCTATTCAAGTGATAAGTAGTAACCTTATCTTCCTTTATGTCTCTTTACCCTTCCCATTTATACTTGTCTTTAATAATTCCTCTATACACATTTACAACTACACGGGGCGATAATTTTTTTCTTCAATTCACAAACATAATATAGAAAACTGAAAAGAAGAAGGAAACCCTGTTGTACTCTGCCATAGTTTTGCTTTACATGGCCTTTGTTCCTTCTAGATATTCCAAGATTTCTTCTGTTGCCTTTTTCTTTCTGTTGAGAGAACTTTCCCTATAGTAAGTTTGCTGGCAACAAACTATCTTAGTTCCCTTCTATCTGACAATGTCTTGATTCCCATGCATTCTGGAGGATATTTCTCTGGACATAGGATTCTGGTTTCACAGCTGTTTTCCCTCAGCACCTGAATAATGTTCTGACCTCTGCAGCTTTTGGAGGAATGTACTTTGATTCAATGTGTTTTCCCCTGTAAGTAAACACGTTATTTCTCTCTTACTGCTTTCAAGATTTTTCTGTGTCTTCAGTTTTCAGAAATTTAACTATTACATGGTTGGGTACATGTTACATCCCGTTTCTTTGGACTTTTCCTGTTTGGAGATTTGTTCAGCTCTCTGAATCTATAGCTTCATGTCTTTTGACAAACAAGTGAAGTTTCCAAGCACTATTTACTGCAATATTTTTCCAGTCTCTCCTCTTTTTTCTTCTCCTTCTAGGAGTGTGATAACACAGATGTCAGATCTTTTGCTAGAGTCCCCTAGATCCCTGAGGCTCAGTTAATATTATTTTTCAGACTATGTTGTTCAGACAAATTCTAATTGTTTCATTCCCAAGTTCACTGTTTCTTTCCTGTCTCCTCCATGGTACTTTTGAGCACAACCACTAAGCTTTTATTTCAGTTATTATATTTTTCAAGTCCAAAGTTTTTATGTTTCCTCTTAATATCATCCTTTTTTTACCAAGACTTTCTATTTCCTTTCTGAATCTTTTTGATTGTGTTCATAATTGCTCAATCAGCTTTTTTTTTTTTTTACACTGGCGGCTGTAAAAAATCTTTGTGGATAATTCTAACATCTCTGCCATCTCAACACTGACTTTTACTGATTGATGTTTTATATGTAGCTTGAGATTTTCCTAGCTCCTGGTATGATTAGTGATTTTCAATTGAAATCTGAATATTTGGGGCAGCATGCTGTGAGACTCTGGGTGTTATTGAAGTGTTCTATTTTAGCTAAAAACCACTAGACTTAAACACCCTCACACTGTAGAGGGAGGACTGGCTCATTACTATTAGATGGATGGGTCCAGGATCCCAGGTGGTCTCAACTGACAGCATGGAGGGAAAGTCCCATACGACCCCAATAAGATGAAAGCCCCCATTTCCTTACTCAGCTTTCTGTGACACTCCCCGGCAGGGGTATTGTAGTGCCTTGTGACACACTAGGTAGGCTCTAAATCTAGGCCTCCCAAAAGGCCTTTAGTGGTGGAAGTAGAGGTGGAAGCACAGATCTCCTGTGGTGTTTCGCTGGAATAATTATTTGTCCAAAAATGTTTTGTCTTGCTAGGCTACGCCTTTCCTGATTCTTTGGCTAGGGATAGCAGGCTTTGGTTGGGACTTTTTTTTCATTACCTGTTGGTGTTTCTAGCAAAAAGAAAACTCAGAGAATTAACTCAATACTATGTCATCACTTGGGTCTCAAAGTTCCAGGCTAGCGTGTCTCCTTCTCTCCACTTTTCAGAGTCTTCTTATGTTGGTAATATCCTGGGTTTCTAATTGTACTCAGCAGCAAGAATAGGGCAAAATGCTTCTTCTTCATCTCTCCCAGAAGTGGAAGTCTCACAACTAACTTAAAAGAAACTACCATTTGTTAAGTTTTAGGGTATTAACAAAGGAGAATATCCATAATTATGTTTTAAAAGGCCATTACAATTATTTAACTTTTTTTAGACACCATTTTATTTATTTGTTTTTTGTTTGTTTGTTTGTTCTGCAGTTTTTGGCTGGGGCCAGGTTTGAACCCACCAACCCCAGTATATGGGGCCAGCGCCCTACTCCTTGAGCCACAGGCACTGCCCTCTTTAGACATCATTTTAATGTTCATTTATCACTTTTTTTTGTTAATGATTTATTACTTGTTGTTTATTTTATATTTTTTCTTTAATACTATATTCACTTTTTATTTCAGATTAACATTGGGGCATATACAATTATTTTACATTGTTTGCATTTGTTAGATTAAATCCAAGTTGCAGTCAAGCCCTTCACCTAGGAGATGTGCCATATACTCCTACATTGTACCCAATAGGTGAGAGCTTACTACACTCCCGCCCCCTCTCCCCTCTCCCTTTCTTGAATTTAAATGTGTTTTTTCTCTCATGTGGGTGTGTAGTTTTCATCTACTAGTTAAATATTAATATTGAGTACATTGGATGCTTGATTTTTCATTCTTGTGATACTTTACTTAGGAGAATGCTCTCCAAATCCCTCCAGGTAAATACAAAAGATGTGAAGTCCTCCATATTTCTTTATGGCTGAATAGTATTCCACGGTACACATATATCACAGTTATCCATTCATGGGATGATGGGCACTTGGGTTGCTTCCACATCTTTGCCAATTATGAAAATAATTTAACTTTCCTGACTATAAATCTAGTGTAAAGTCAGAATTTTTACCATATATTTTAACCAAACAAAACTACTAAGAAATTGAATGTGGGAGGAGGTATAAGATCCATCTATTGTCTATTAAACCAGACGTTAAATGTAGCCGTACAGTTTGCAAAAGAGCGAATAAGGCTTTTTCATGTAGCCTGCAACCAGCAGCTTTTAACAGCTGTTTGAGAGTATTAATGTACAAACGCTGCTTTTTTTAAAGTTTTTGTCCCATGTTTAAAAAATCCCCTCAAGTGAATTCAGCAAAAGGTAGATTTCCCAGCGAGTATTTCTGGGCTTCTTACTTTAGCCGATGACCCGTCCCGGTTTCCCTGCAGTCCCAGATGAAGGAACCTTACACCCAGATCTAGGGGAACAGGTTGGCGATGTACTTTAACTACAGACCACCAAGGTCAGACAACTCCTGTCTCCACCCTCAGAGCATGGAGACTTCTCGCGGCTGCTCTCATGCCTTTGCACATTTCTGACACAAAGGAGGGCAGTTCAAAAGAGGAAAATAACACGCAGGAAATGTTACGAGTACCCCCGCCTCGGCAGGGCGAAACACCCCACCCTTCCCCGCGTCTGGAAGAGCCAGAACCGGTTCATCCTGGTCAAATGGACTGGAAATCTCCTCCGACCTCCAAAAAATTAGCCCCGTTGGCAGCTTCATCTCCTGACTGGAAGCCTTATTGTTCCAACAGCAAATCAAAAAAACTGTTCTTCATGATGCCTTTCAACACTTTCAAAGACAAAATTTTCAACGTGGATTAATAAATGCCTCTGAAAAAATACAAACTAAACCTCCCCATTTCCTATTTGCGATACAAATTAACTTACTCCACTGTTCACTCTCAAAATGTTCAATTCTCCAACTCAACCTTCAATAGTTTAAAAGGTGACCGTGAAGGCGCCCCAAGACTGCTGCAGTGGGCCCTGACTACGTGGTTGCTGCGGGGAAGCCTGGCGGTCGCTGGCAGGTGGCAGGGGTGCAGTTCCAAGGCTCCTCGCAGCGCTGCAGGGAGATTTCTCCTCGGAGTCCAGGGTTCTGCTCTCACACATGGGTTGTCCCTAATCACTGTAGTCTACCTGCTTTTTCTGGTTGCGTGCTGAAAATTTCAGTACTCATCAGCTATGACTTTGTTCTTGAGAAATTTGGTGTTTCTATGTTATGGAGCTCAGTCCTCAATAGCACATAATAGCCCACTGGGGCATATTCTGTCTGATTGGGCACCCTATAACTAAAAGGCGTGAAATTTTAGTGTAACATGGCGGGGCTGAAAGATCTATCATCTTGACTGTACAGAGAAATGATCTTTGAATGGATCCTTGAATTATAATGATGTTACATTGTTTAAAATAATAAGCCTGGTTAAAATACTCAAGTTTATTTTTTCTCAGTATAATTTATGAGTCTGAAAGCAATAATTTAAAATATATTTATATTTTAGGTTGTTTCAAAAGTTTTGTCCATTTTAATGTCATGTGTTTTTGTGGCTCCATATCTCAATAAATATTTATTCTACTGTGTTGTGGTATATACTGATCGATGGAGAATTTTGTACTCTATACATTGATGCTGTTCATTTTTTTCTACTTTTAATTTTTTTTATTCTTTTCAGCCTATTACTATATGA
>CAUYPK010024094.1:0-47508 GCA_963574355.1 Loris lydekkerianus
TTTGACACATTTTCATCACACTGGTTAACATAGCCTTCCTGGCATTTTCTTAGTTATTGTGCTAAGACATTTATATTCTACATTTACTAAGTTTCACATGGACCCTTGTAAGATGCACTGCAGGTGTGATCCTATGAGCAATAATCTCAAAAAAAGTTAACAGGCTCCATGTGGATCAGTGGATATGTAGAATGTTTGGTGAAAAAAGTATAAAGACAATAAGCAAGAAGTGCATTTATCCAAATGTTCCTTCCATTCTGGGCTTCATACTCACCCTGCTAAACTTTGGTGAAAAATGTTAATTGAAGAATACCAGGAAATAAGTAACATGAAGTTTCACAAGTTAGAGTACTCCATCTGTACTTCTTCAGAGCAGAGTTATTGGGCTGTATCATTTCCTTTCTGCGTCTAAGGGTGAATGTAATTAATGCCTTGTCTTTTCCATTCAGTCTATTCTCTAAGATCTTTCTCAAGTCTTTCTTTATGTATTGGCCTATAGATAAGTAGTCATTCTCTGGGATTATAGCCCTAATTGCCCCTGCTCTTCACACCGTAGCAATACATAATGTGTCTTGTATTGATTTCTTATGTCTCATGATTGTTATTTCTATTTTCATGGGATCTTGTTTCCACCCAATATTATTAACAATAGAAAATAGGTGGTTCAAAATAGGTGGTTTTGTAGAAATACGATTTAAGGCATAAATAGCCACAGCAGAACATATACCCAAGGTGTGATGCTGCTGGTTAGGATGTGATGGGTAAGTGTTCATTATTGGAGATTATAGCCCACGCCATGTGCCACAAGCATTAACAGTCAAGGAAGAAAAAATTTGTTACGGATATTAAAGGACATTGGCACAACATTTTAGCAAGAATGCTCACGTTGTTTCTGGTTTATTTCTTCTGTGTACCTAAAGTTCTATTTTCACCACATAGTATCACGAATTACCTCCAGTTGAACATTCTTTCCAAAGACACATAAAATAGAAGTATAATGTACGATCTTCCCATTTCAACTTTAATACGCAAAGGGCATGGAAGCAGTCAGTACTATGCGTATAGCAAGAATAAGCTGAGCAAAGTAAAAATCAGGAACTATTTTTTGGACTCGTTGGAGAGCTGAGGTTGCAGAGAAGATTCCCATGGGAAATTGGAGGAGGTGGATAAATCCAGCGAGTCACAGCCCAGGTTGGCTGACCTTGAGCAGAAGTCACTGTAGCCTAACTGGTAATTTTATGAACTGTCTGCGGCTGCATTAGGACTAGCTTGAGATGAGGAAATCCTGGGGGTGACAGTCTTAGGGGGCCCTCCACATATTTATAGAAATGTACCTCCAAGTCTCCCACCAAGTTCTCATGCTAAAGAGCAAAGAAGGATCTTCAAGGTTCTCTCAGGGCAAAGGAAAACTTATACAAGGTGCACTATGCCTACAATATTCTCCATAGCTATGACGGAAATTCTAGGTGAAAAAGACGTTCTAGAGCCTTCTATTACCTGAGAGAAAATACTTTTTCCCACTGCAGATCCTTCTAACCTTCCTGTCTCACCGAAAGAGGAAATAGAAGGTAAGAAACCTGCGTAAACACTCCAAGGACAGGATTGCACGAAAAGCCCGAGATTTCATTATAATCATATGAAATACCTTCCCCACCCCTCCCTTCACTGTCCTGCCAGTAGAGTTCTAGCATAATAACAGTGTGTTACGGTGGGAAAGGGTAAGATGCAGACTCCAAGGAGAAATTTCTAGGAGAGCACAGAGATAGTTGAAGAGAGGAAAACAAGAGCCTTCTAGAAACACACAGCCTCTGGCACCCACCAAGGGTCCCCTAGAAAAGTGCCACCTCTGGACCCCCACAGCCAAAACCAAGCATTTCACATCCCCTCGCTAGATTAACACAAAGCCCGGCACTAAATGCCTGTTTACTCCAGTTTTTCTTACTTGAAACATCATGCTTGACTTTCAAGATAAAATTACCAGGAAAATTAAGCATTGGAATCCAACTCTCATCATGATGTAGAATTATGAAATAGGGGATTTAGAATAGCTGTCATTAATATGCTAAGAGCTATAATCTGAAAAGGGGACAACATGTAAGAGCAGATGTTAATATAAACATAAGGAAATGGAAGCTCTAAAAAGAATTAAAAGGAGATGCTACGGCCAAAATAGAACAGAGAAGAAAACTGGACATAAATAACATCACTGATCGCCGTTAGTAGACTGGGCGTGACCACAGGCAAAATTAGAGAGCTTGAAGAGAGGTAAGTAAAAACGTCCTGTACTGAAATACAAACACAAAATTAGCAACAATGATAAAACCTCAGAAAATCTAAGATGGGTGGGACTAGTTCAATAAGAAAAGTATACACGTATTTGAAATACTTCAAGGATAAGAAAGAGAATGGAAGTTGAGCGTTGTGGCAGATGCCTGTAGTCCCAGTTACTCGGGAGGCTGAGGCAGGAGGATCACCTTAGCCCAAGAGTTTGAGGTTGCTGTGAGCTGTGATGCCACAGCACTCTACCCAAGGTGATAAAACAATACTCTATCTCAAAAAATATTTGAAGTATCAATGGGTGAGAATGTTTTCAAAATTAATGGCAGATACCAAAATTCAAATTCAGGAGTCTCAGAGGACATCAAACAGAATATATACCAAACACTTGTGCACCTCAGTGGATCATTGCCACAGACAAAGAGAAATCTTGAAGGAAGCCGGAGAGAAGTGAAATAAAGGGCCAGAGGTCTTGGGTAAAATGAATATGAATAAAGCATAAAAGTACTTAACGAACCTACATGTAGTAAAAGCAATTGCAAAATCAAAAGTGTGGAAACTAGAGAAAATCAGAGATAAATATATTTCTGAGCTTCTGCCACTCTGTGTAATTCAACAAACGATCAAGAAATGACCAGGTTGAGAGGTTCCTCTTTCTAGTGTCAGGAATCGGAAGATGAGGGGAGCATCCCCAGTGTGGAGCTAGACCTTTTTGTTTCTGATTCCAGGAACATCCTAAAAGACTTGATCTATATTCTGATACCATCTTTGCCTACTTGGTAACAACAGCAACCCTTACGACGGGAGTCCTGTGACGGTCTGTATGAATATACACATATACACAGTAAAGTCAACGAGCTTATCCTCAGTACCGACGGTTTACAGATCACGGGCTTGCTAAACTTTTTACTTGAAAAGAGGTAAGTGTAGACTCAATCTAGTGGTCTCCTTTGAACTCTATAATAAAACAAATATATATTTACTTTAACAGCATAGGTATCATGAAGATATTATCTAATTGATTTCCCTGAGACTTGGATGAATATTAAATTCTAGTATTAACAGCCAGGCATGTCAGCATTTCTGACATCATTTGTGTACAACTGTGAACCTTTCAGCATACAGATCATCTCTGGCAGTTTAAGAGTTGGGCTCTTAAACTTCCATCTCATCTTTTTTGTTGTTGTTGACGATGTTTTGAATTCTGTATACTAATTTCTTCCTGAGTCCGTCCCACTTACTATTCCTAATCGATAGACATTTATTCATCTACCGAGCAGTTGTCATTGACCAAGCAGTAATATATTTCATGTAATTCTCTGTGCTTTCCAGGGAGGAAATTAAGTGGGTTAGATGTATTGTATTTCTCTGGAAAATATATGTGAAGCTATAGTTTTTACCTGATTACAAAGACATGAGAATTTAAAGCCAATAAGCAGCACGACAATTTTAATCTCACACTAGCTGAAAAACCATGAAAATATGATTTGGTTATTAAATGCACTTTGAATAACCTGTTCTCTAAACGATTTGTGTTGATGAGAAGTTCAAGATCCATCCATATTTTCACAAATTGCAGGTTTCATGCTTTTGAAGGATTGAATAGTATTTCATTGTATGTATATGCCACGGTTCATCTGGACAACATACATGTCCTCAGCAACAGACATGTATGTTGTTTCTGCACTTGGCTGTTGTGAACAGCTGCACATGGTCACATGAAGTGCAATGAGCCCGTCACAGAAGGACAAATCATTGCACATAAGTGAAGTATCTGGGATAGTCAAATTCATAAAAGCCACAATAAAACCATGGTTGTCAACAGTTGGAGGAATGGAAAAAAAAAAAAAAGCTGCTGATCTATATAAAAAAAAAGTGTGAGGAAAATCAATAGTGAGCCTGAACTGAAAAAACACAAGTAACAGATTTTAAGTTTAAATAATGCCACGTATTTTGTAAGACAGTGAGTTTGTGTACGTGTGTGTTTGCAATGTAGTATATCTGTATTTATATAACCACAACCAAAACACATTTAATTCATATCAATATTTCATAAGTTTAGTTATATTAACAAATTATTAATTATGATTTTTAATAGAGAAAGGAGACTAGTGGTTCCCAGAGGATAAAGGGAAGAAGGACGGACAGAGAGTGTTCTTCGGGGTGATAAGAATGTTTTGAAATTAGTGAAGTGGTGGTTGCAAAAACATTATGAATTCACTAAACCCCACTCTAGAGCACACTTTAAGATGTTTGATATACGTTATGTGAATTTTATCTCATTAAAAAATGATTGATGGGCACTAAAATTTAAATTTCATATAATTTTTATATGTGGCAATATTATTCTTCCCCTGATCCTTTTTCAAATATTTAACATGTAACATTCATTCTTAGCTTGAAGCCCCTATTTAAAAAAAAAAAAATATATATATATATATATATATATATATATATATATATATATATATATATATATGGGCTGAACAGGCTGTGAACTGGATTTGGCCTGCAGCTCCATTCTGCTGATCTCTGGTCTTGAGACAGAACATTTCTGTTTGTCTGGAAGTAAAGCCCTATCCTTAGGCAAGTCGCTGATTTAGCTGCGTTCTCTGTGGAAGTTTGTCATGTTGATGAAGACAAGCAAAACAGTCTCATTCCCACTGCGCCTGCGCAGTTGCCAATCAAGGAGTAAGATCTTTGCTGGAATGTTATTGAATTTTCCAATAATTGCTTGAAAATAGGATATGTAATGAGAGTACAAATATTGATGTGTAAATAATTTAAACTGTTTTCTTAATTGCATGTTGAAATTTTTTAAAAAGTTTTATCCATTCTTTTGTAAAAATGCAATTTAACATTTTTCCAAAATTGAATTATGTGAAAATGTGGAAAAAAAGTCACCAATAATGACCCACCTTCTCCTACCTCCTCTCCATTATAATTTTTGTTTTCGATTTTATGTACGTATTGATAATAACCATCTATAAAAAGAGTTATACAATACTATATGTACATACATACATATACAAGCCTAACAAATTACTTTTTATGTGTACAGCAAATGCTCTTCTCCTTAGTAAATATTTCACAATGTGCAAATTATGTGTTTGAATTAACATCTGACTTTCTCACCTAACTGTATATATATATGCACTATTGATGGCTGTATAATATATTCCTTGCCACATATGAGACATCTTTGTCTTTCTCAGGCTTCACTTAATTCTCTGTGGATAGGCTTTTATACATGTACAGGTGGGTTTTATATACAATCAGGTTACATAAACAGCTTTATCATAAACGACAGTGTAAGGAATATTGTGCTAAAAATACAGCTGCCTTTTAGAACTAGATTTATTAGGTAAAGAGTAGGCACATTGTACAGTATCCCACTTTTCTTGCTGGTATGGTTTTGAGAATACATGCATAATTTCTTGATAAACTCTAGACATATCCATCATCCTCTTCTCTGCCTCCCTCTGGAATGTTTATGTTGAAGGAGAAGGCATAATACAAAACCATCGATTATAATGCGTTACAGTTTTGGGGGATCATGAAAATTTGACTAGGATTCAAATAAAGGTCCTAAATCGCAATACAGGATTATTTGAAAATACACTTTACCAGATGACAAATCCTTGTGTATTTTAAAAGAAACGTCAATTCCAATTACAATAGAAAATATTTAACAGGATTTTGGCAGAGGGCTTTGACGGATGGATCTTTGTGAAAACATCAAGTCTGTTTCAGGTTGAAATATTTCTTTATCATAGTTAAATAAAATCACAATGGTCACAGTGAGATATGAGCAGCAGCTAGAGACTCTAGATTCAAAGCCAGGTGGTATTTTAGCTGATTGAAAAGTACAACCCAAATGTTTGTGCCCATTCCAAAGCAGCAGAGGAAGAGAAGTAATTCAAATTGGCGACCCAGATATACAAAGAACTGATTTATCTCCACTTATTGGTTTTCCAGAGAGAGCTTGTGAGACATGCATATTTAGTTGTGAGTTTTCAATTTGTCTTAAAAAAAAATCAGAAAATCTGTGTTTATATAGAGAATATTCATAACAGGGTCTTTTGTATTTGAAAGCAAACCAGAAATACATCACTAACTATATCAGAAACATTATGATAGATATCTACAAGGTTGAGTGGCATTCAGCTATAAGACATATGATATTGTCAGAAGTGTATCTTATTAAAATTAAAACATACGTTTCCAAATGAAACTTAAGTAGCAAGTAAAGACATTTGACTAAAATACGATATTCTGACTCTGTGAAGTGTAACAGTATGTATTTCATTTGGTTTAGACCTAAATGAAAATCTTCACAAGCATTGCAAATACAAGAAGTTATACATAGAATAGAACTTCAAGGGCACTTTATGTAACAAGTCATTTCTGCTTAATAAAGCTGACTTATCTGCAGTACAGGCTCTGTTATATTTTGTAATGGAGCATTCATAATGTGGCTGAAATTATCAACACACCCACCTCAGACTAGAATGTGTCCACAGGACTCAAAAAACTCACTGAACTGTGTGCTGACTGGGAATCTTACAGTTATAAATAATCATCGGTATTATAGTGTATTCATAACTTAATGTGAATTTCTTAACCTTCAACATAGGACTCCATTGGTTTGGAATTCATTTAAAAAACCCATAATGCCTTTTTAAATTATGGTTGCTAAATATATTTAGACATTTACTAGGGAATTATATATATATATTCTATACAGAGGACGTTTGTTATGTGAAAAGATATATTTGCTATTTCTAAAATGTAAAAATTCATTTAGGCATTTATTTTAAATTATATGTCTTATTGTATGACACCCATACTTTAGGACAAAAAGATACCTGTTGCAATACTGCTTTGGCTCAAAGGAGTAGGGTGCCAGCCCCATATAACAGAGGTAGTGAGTTCAAACCCAGCCCCGGCAAAAAACGGCAAAAAAAAAAAAAAAAAAAAAAAGCCTATAAGTGTGTAAATTTTTAAATGTTTTAAATGTATTTTAAGACAAAATTATATTGTAATTAATATGAACAATGTTTACAATTTTTATAGTTTTTTTAAATTAGAAAAGTATTACTCGACTAATTGTAAAATTACAGAAAATTATTAAAAGAAAAAAAGAACAAGAATAATCTTACCATTTAAAGGTAACCACTTTTAAAATAATTGCTTTCACTTATAATTTACATATATCATTGATATCCTTGTTTGTGTGAACACGAATTGTGATAGTTTTTGTAATAATAAAAATAAGTCATCACATACTTAATTCTATTTCTGTGAAGTTAATTTCTGCCTTTTTTTTTTTTTTTTTTTTTTGTACAAATTATTTTGCTTCTGATCTTCCTGAATCATAAATTAGAAAAAGAAGTCAGGAATCTAATGTCATCAGGGAATCAACAAGCAGTTTTCATGCGTAAAAGAAAAAAAATTCTCAGGATAATGTTGTGATGATAACAGTGGTCAAACGAAGGATGTTAGGGCAAGAAAAAGCAATGTGAAATTGATTTTGGTCAATTGGACAAAACTTGCTTAATGGCTGAATGTAGAATCAGTTCAACAGTTCTCAACTTTGAGAGGTAATAATACTGAGTCAGGTTGAAGACCCTTGCGTAGATGTTTTTGGCCAGGGCCGGGTTTGAACCTGCCACCTCTGGTATATGGGGCCAGCGCCCTACTCCTTTGAGCCACAGGCACCGCCCTGCATGGAAATTTGAAAACTTTTCTTTGCTTCAAGTAGGCATATGCGTGCACACCCTGACACCTGAACATTTATATGATTATATATGCATATGCATAAAATATTCTTACTATCAGTTCAAGTCAGACATACAGGTGGAGTTTTTGTCTTAGAATTCTATATATGTATTTTTAGAGTTAAAATACATATTCAATGTGTTGTAAAAAATTTGGATGATAGATCAACTTGTACAAGATAATTTTAATGAAATGCATTTGTTTATTTTAATAGCTTTATTTTCACATAGGATTAATAAAGAACCATTTAGAAAAATGAATATTAATGATTATTATTTCTCAATTCCTCCTAGAATGTCTTTCTCTTGATGTTTCATTTTTTTGCAACCAAATCAATGCAGGACTTTTTTCTTTTAATCTGTATATTTTATGGGTGTTTTAATGCGTGTTCTTTAAGGAAGTTATTAAGAAACTCTGTATGAGATATCAATTTCAAAGTATGTGAAGAGATAACATCTAGAAAACGCAGTATTTGTGTACCTTTATGCAGCTTCTCAGTTGAGTGCAATTTAAAGGGGAATTCAAGTGACATATCTTAACGATAGCTTCTCTCTTTCTGAGGAATTTGAAAAACTTTACCATGAAGTATAACTCAGCCAATACAAAAATGGTGATCTAGTATCTTTTGATACCAATCTTCCTGGATCTGGAGAACACAAGAATGAATAAACAGCACGTCAGAACTAATTGGTCAACACCTATGTGCACATTTGGAAGTAAAACTCACCAGAAATTAAGCAGGACAGAATGGGGAGGGAGACATGAGTAAATTCTCACCTACCTGGTACCAGGCACACTTTCTGGGTGAAGGACACACTTTTCTCTTCAACTTTAAGCGTACAAAAGCAGACTATGCAGGGATCTCTTACCTCACAGGCACAATGTAAGGGTGTATGGCACATCTCCTGGGTGGGGACACAGCCACCACTTAGGCTCTACACAAACACAAACAATGTAACCTAATCTTTGTACCCTCCTATGAAACCGAATTACAAAAGCCAACAGTGTAACTAAACTAAAACTTGTGTGCCCTTATAATATTGTGAAATAAAAAGACACCTTTTAAAGCAACATTTTATAAAATAAAATACAATAATATAAAATAAAATATCCCTAAAAAAAAGTCACGGTGAAACAGTGATTTTAGCCCATTCATTGACATTTGCCAAATAATTTGTCAGAATTAATATTATGAAAAAAAATTGTCCAATCTTATTTTTCAGTGACAAATTTAATTTAAAATGTTAGTAAATGAAAAGGAGATTTGTGAGCAAAACACAAAGAAAACCTTGCTGTAAAACTTCAGATTTTCTCATGATTAACATCAAAAACCATTTAATGGAGAAGGAGTTCCCTGTATTTTTTTCTTATAAACCCCTTAATTATTTTTTTTTTCTAATGATCTGAGAATGATTTATTCATGTATGGTGCATGAGTAACAAAATATTATTTCCCGTTAGCCTTAATAGTGGAAGAAACAGAAGCATCTGTGATTTTTTGATGCAGCATTTATCTTTTGAACATTTGAAATGAGATATAATTAAAAAGTTAAATTTTGATGGTATAAACTACAAAAGTAAATTGAAATATATATAACCGCATGAGAAAACACAAAAGCATGCCAGTAATTTAAGGAAATGAATCACATAATGATCTTGAAGGGATTTGATCCAATAATACTCCAACTGCAATTGGGTGATGACCCAGGCACGGCGGCTCACAACCGTAATCCTAGCACTCTGGGAGGCCAAGGAGGGTGAGTTGCTTGGGCTCACATGTTCAAGACCAGCTTGAGCAAGAGCAAGACCTCCATCTCTACTAAATGTAGAAAAAAATTGCTGGGTGTTGTGGTGCATACCTGTAGTCCCAGGTACTCAGGAGGCTGAGGCAAGAGGATCACTTGACCCCAAGAGTTTGAGGTTGCTGTGAGCTATAACACCACAGCACTCAATCCCTGGCAGCATGGAGTGAGATTCTGTCTCAAAAAAAAAAAAAAAAAGAAAGAAAAAGAAAAAAAGAAAAGAAAGAAAGAAAAAAGAACAACTACAAAATCAAAAAGCAATTTGGTGATGGTTTATGAAATAAGAATTAATCATTCCAGCTTACTCATTGGTGCACTTTTCATCTCTTTACTCCTTTCAGGTTTTTCTTTATGTGTTAAAACATTTAAAATTTATGCTACTGAAGCAGAACTGACTAATCATCAAAGGATTTTTCAGTCCCTGAAGTGATACCAAGCTAAAATTAAAAAAAAAAAAGTTCCTTTAATTCAAGAAATGTCCGTGAAAGAATAAATTGAGAGGCTCCTCTCAGATCTGCCCAAAACTTATGAAACAGATCCAGTCAGCTAGCTGCTCATCGGGTCATTTTTTGACAGGCCTGGGAAATAGAGACTACCCTGCCCATCTCACCTGGTTTGCAATGCTCCACTTGCACAGGCTTTCAGCCGTTTCCAACCCTGGTAAGAATGAGGCATATAGTTAACATTAAATGACAAGGTCGCCGCTAATGATGCCCTGGAGGGCGGCCAGTCTAGTCCCAATTTCTGAACTGGCCATGTGGAAAAAATGAGCAGGCATCATAAAAAGCCACCACGGCTATGTTCCAAATGCAAACAACACAGAGCCTCTGACGGCTTGTGAAGCAGGTGGACGAGCAGAATGTATTGAAATAATCACAGTAGAAACTATAAGAACAGGTCATGTTTCTAGCCAGGCTTACAAACAATAAAATTCATGTGAAGCGTCCAGTTGAGTTTCCCAAGTTAGATATTTACAAAAGGACATTTCCTTTAACAGGACCATCTAGGGTGCATATTTTTATCTATAATAAAAAAATAAAATAAAATAAAATAAAATAAACAGGACCAGGAGAAAGAAAAAGCAAAGTATGGAGTATCAGTTAACTTCTTCTTATTATTATTATTTTTAAGTCTCAAAAAATAAACAACTAATATTCGTAAATAAAAGATAATTTCAGAAAACAGATTATGTCAAATCTTATAGACAATAGAAAAAGAAGAAATACTTCAGAATAATTCTACTTGATCTGAACTGATGACTCCACACTGAATCTCAGACTCAAAGCATTCTATAATAGGCACACTCTTCTTGACAATGTGACTGTTACTTTCTTTGCATTATTATTATTATTATTGCTTAATATTTCGAGGCAGCAATCGTCTGATTTCTTTTCTGAATGTATTTATCTTCGTGCATTCTTTATGAGGTTTTTGTGTCTAGTCCTTATCTCAAACACTGTTATTGTTATTAAATTTTAAGCCTTTTTAATTTAGCAAAGGCAAAAAATGGAAACCTGATAAACACATGTATATGTAAAAAAAAAATTAAAATAAATTTAAAAAAGGAAAAAGAAAAGTAGAAGCAGAGATGGCTAATTTGAGTTTGAAAGTGATTATCAAATACGAAACGTCAAAATAACTCAAGTCCATATGAAATGTAATAGTAATATATATTACTATTATATTAGTAATATAATATAGAAATATAATAGTAATCCTTACAGCGTCAGGGAGTAGAGAGGAGGAATAAAAGTGATAGCTCCACAGACAGCAAAGTGAACGCCCTTTGCAGCCCTGTTCACATCTGTGGTGCAAGGAGCCCTTGATTTTATGATTTGTTAAAAAAAAAAAATCTCTAATAAGATAAACATAAAATAAATTAGACTTTGACTTACATCACAAGATTTGTTTCAATTATCCTATTTCACAAGCCTACTGGCTGGTCCTGACCATTAAGTATTTCTTCTTTGAGTCCCTGCTATGAAAAAAAAATTGCATTTCTCTTTTACCTAGAAATTACTTACCTCCATTGTGAGCTGTTGAGCTCCTATTCCCTCACATGTTTCGTTTTAAGATTGCAATCGGCACCTGTGGCTCAAGCACCTAAGGCACTAGCCACATATACCTGAGCTGTCGGGTTTGAATCCAGCCCAGGCCCACCAAACAACAATGACGGCTGCAACAGGAAAAAAAAAAAAAAAAAAAAAAAATAGCCAGGCGTTGTGGCGGGCGCCTGTAGTCCCAGCTACTTGGGAGGCGGAGGCAGGAGAATCACTTGAGCCCAGGAGTTGGAGGTTGCTGTGAGTTGTGATGTCACAGCACTCCATCCAGGGTGATAGCTTGAGGCTCTGTCTCAAAAAATAAAATAAAATAAAATAAAATAAAATAAAATAAAATAAAATAAAATAAAATAAAATAAAATAAAATAAAATAAAATAAAATAAAATAAAATAAAAAATAAAAATAAAATAGCAATCTTTTAACTTTTTCATTTCCTTACACAGCGATATCACTAACACAAGTTTTAGAACTTACAACTTGAGAGGTATTAATCAACAATACCTTTAGCTCTTATTTGAAGGTGCTGCCCTCTCTCCACTTTTATGATGGGTTTCCACAGTTTATGTGGGAGGAGAAACCGCAGAGATGCTTAGGTCTACTTGCATTACCTTAAATAGGAGAGAGAAGTTAAAACCTTACTCTTTACCCTAATTCCAACTCTAACAGGTCTAGAGGAAGGTGTTCACGTCCCATTCACTATTACGCTGTACACTGAACGCAGACATTTCATCTAGCAATTTAAGTCTGATTCTGTTCTTAGACAGATGCAGAACCTTCTTCCTTTTATATCAAGTGGTCAAAGTGCTACTAGTTTAAAATCATGCTAAAGAAAAAGAAATATATGTTATCAAAAAATACATAGGCAATGAAATAAATTCACAAATAAATACATAAATGTCCTCTTGGATATTATTAGGTTGTGTGAGTACGAGAATGCAAGAAATGTAACTCGCACTAAGAATTTACCAGAGGACAAAGGTTTCTAAATAAAACCCCAAAATTAATAATCCAAAATATTGTAGAATCACCAGTAGAATATGTGATTAGCTATTTGCATATTTCAAAATAAGCAAATATATCCTGGCCACATATGATCTATGACAAAAATATGCATTTATATCAAGACGAAAAATGAAAATTATAATCATGATTTATTTTTATAATACAACTGATGATACACCATTTATGCCTCTGTAATCTCATAAGAGTTTTACAGATCCATACATACTCTCTAAGAATTGGCACCAGACCTAATCCTAATAAAGTGGAAACTTAGATTTCTGGGGCTCCTTGTAGAGATTTTCTCGCACCTCCCTTAAATTTGATATTTTGCATGTTGCAGTGTATGGCCTCTTTTTTAACTGTAATTACTTGGAAATTTGTCCAAAACAATGTTGCCTTGCCCACTATTCAATAAACACAGATACATGAGCATCTAGCACTCCCCAAAGTGTTAGCCCATTTCTTTCTTTTTTCTTTCATTCCTTTCTCTTTTGTTAATTTCAAAACATTACCTATTATGACACTCTTGTATTAAAATGTTCATTGTTACACATAAGGCTTGCGTCCTGGCTATGGGTGTACCCATCACCAGTGTTCATACAATCCACAGTGAGTACCACCCGTTAGGGAGGTTGACGTCCACAGACCTTGAGCACAGGCATTGAGATTCCTCAAAAATCTAAAGGTAAACCTACCTTTTGATCTAGTAATAGCACCATTGGACGTCTGCCCAACTTTTCATTACAAAGACATAGCACTTGAAGATTTAGCAAGCCTTTCTCTCGTTCCTTCACTAGGTTAGAATTTCTGGTATTTGTAATGCTTCTAGTATTTGTCATGTATTTTATTTGCAATTTTTGTTATTTTCTCTTGATAAATACTCGCGTTAGTAGCTAATTCTTAATTTATAACTTAGTGTTACCCTTTTAAAGAAAATTTTAAATTGCATAAGCTTCTGCTTTGAAATGTTGCACTCACAGTTTTGCATTTATTCCCATTATATAGACATAAATCTTTTGGCAAAACTTATTTTTGATAACTTGAAACTCAGATAAGGCACCGTAAACTTATACCACTGAGGCTACAGTTTGAAATATGAGAGTGTTAATAATAAATGTTCCTTGTTATTGTCTATATTGGGCAAGATATTAATAAAGAAAGGTGAGCTCAGAGAACAACTAACAGTAACTGATGGAAATAGATCTTTGTCCCTATTTTAGGACCCCGGAGGGTTGGAAGAAGAAACTTCTATTCAACCCCAAATTGTGAAGTGTATCATTTGAAACATAAAAGGAAGAGATTTAAATATCTTACGCATAGTCAAAGTGATCTTATTAGCAATAGCTAAAATCTAACAATTGCCCAAATGTTCATGAATAGGTGAATAGCTACATTTTTATGCATCCATCAAGTAGAATACCAAGAGGCAATAAAAAGAGGATGCAAGTTGGGCGGCACCTGAGGCTCAATGGAGTAGGGTGTCGGCCCCATACTCCAACATGGTGTCGGGTTCAAACCCAACCCCAGCCAAAAACTGCAAAAAAAGAGAATGCAAGTTAAAATAATTACACCACATGTAACAAACAAAATTCCATTCATGCAAAATTATATACAGTGTCATCAAGCTATTGCCACAAAAAAATCTGCAGTTACAAAGAGAAGATTAATTGCTGCCCGGGGGTGAAGAGTAGAAGGGACGGCTTGTGCACAAATGAGAAAGAGGAAACTTCTGCTGGTGATGACTCTGTCTGCTATCAGTGAGATGATGCTTTCACAAAATTAATATAATATCAAGATGTCATCAAGGATAATACAATCAAAAAGGCAGAAAAATAATTTTACAGGAACTATTTTTCCTACTATTGTTTTATGCATCTTCCATATGTAACCTCGATGGACTCATCAATTTCATTCCAAACCAGCCACAAGCATCTCATGCCAACAGTCATACCTAAACTCTTTACTAGAATACTTTGCAGAGAATGCTTTTGTTCTGTGTTTAAAGTTGAGTCACACAGATAGTGACTAAATCAATCAACACATGTAGTGATTGATTGTCAATTTTACCTCCATAAAAAAGTCTTACCAAAAGGATTTGAGAAACAAAGAATGATTAAGACTCAATTTGTTACATGAAACCAATAAAAAATAGGACCATCCTAGGGACTGTGTAGTCTCTGAAGGGATGGATCTGGCTTCCCAAGTAGGCTTTTAACTGAGTGGATGGGAGCAGGTGTCCAGGGTGGGGGGACATATGCTGCAAAAAAAATGGACTGCCCGTGTGGATATGCCAGTGGAGCCTGAGAAGGCAAACACATCTGTGTATTTGAGTTAAATGTGGCAGTGATGAAGTATAAAGGAGAGGAAAAAAATGTATCTGGTGACTCAACTCTAAACAAAACAGAACAACAGAACAAAGGCATTCTCTGCCAAGTGTTCTAGCACAGAGTTTAGATAGGACCATCAGCATGAGATGCTTGTTGTTGACTTGGAATCAAACAGGTGAGTCCACTGAGGTTAAATATGGAACATGGATAAAACAAAGAAACTCTCACTCATGCTACTAAGCTTTTCTGAGGGAAAAAGTGAATGATGGAGCAGGGGTGCTATATAGATATCATACCCAAATTCCATGGCAAATAATCATTACTGCGGTAATCATCGTTAGCAGTACTGAATTCAAGTTATAATGATGCAATACTGTCATCAAAATAAAAGGAGGAGGATGTTTGTGGAAAAATAGGAATCTATGTCTAACATTTTAAAACAAAGTTGGGCTTCAAGCTGGCTGCTGGCTGAGAAAAGATGTTAACTTATTACTCCATCACACACACACACACACACACACACACACACACACACACACACACACAAATACTCAAGAAGGAATGGGCCCAAATATCTCATTTTCTTTGGTTGTCCACAATGTTACCCACTTCAGTGATCTTAAAAAGTCACAAGATGGATGAGAAAAATAAGAACCAAAAACAGTTTAGGGTCACAATAGGAAATGATGAAAAGGATTGATCTCCACGGCAAAGACGGTTGGTGAGGAGCCATATCTTACTACGAGGGTGTCTTCACGATACTTTGAGAGCAGGAGAGCAGTAAACTAAATTTTCTTCGCGAACCAGGTTGTCAACTCATAGTGCTTGTCAGGCCAGGAAAAGAATAAAATTATTCCAAGAACAAAAGTTAAGATACGTTCTATTTCAGATAGTTTGTTGCTTGTAATTTGGGGAGGAAAAAAGCAAAAGTAAAAGAAAACTCAGAAAACTATAGCTTCCTGCTCATTGAGATGACACCTGTCTCCTTCTGTCCCTATCTGCGTCACTTCCTTCACAAGCTTGTGAAGTGCAGCGGCTTATCGATGGATAAAATTATTTACAGATTTTTAACACTGTAGTGAAAATAGGAAGCCAATGGATGGATATGAGAATATGTTTATGAACTTTATATATGGACACATCTAAAATATAGATCTATACAAAGAGGCCATAAACACCCATAACAGTGTGCTAACAATAATCACCAGTGGTTAAAGTTCCTTCCCTGAAACAAGAACTATTTTTACATCTGTAGTCTTATATTTGCTAGCTGTGTGGCTTTTGCATATCTCAAGTGTTCTATCTATAAAACAAGCACAGAGTTCAGGCTCTCCTTTACTTACGATATGGTTGTGCCCCATAATCCAATCATAAATTGAAAATATCATAAATCTATAATGCACTTAATTCACCTAAACGATGATAGAACATCCTACCTTACCTAGCCTACCTTAAACATACTCAGAACATTTCCACTAGCCTACAGTTTGGCAAAATCATCTAACACAAATCCTACTTTATAATAAAATATTGAATGTCTTATGTATTATTTTCAATACCGTAGTGAAAATAGGAAACCAAACACCTGTATAAATACTTGAAGTTGGCTTCTACCGAATAGTCATATTTGCAACATAGTAAAGTAAAAAAAAAAAAAAAAAACTTACTAAATGTTCACTTGCCCTGCAGTAAAATAAAAAAAATTTAACTCCAATCACTACCTGTCAGCGACCAACTGCATTAGGAACCAAATGTAGTCATTCTGAGTATTAAATGAAATAACCCTTTTTATGTGATCAACTTAATGTCTAGCACAGAGTGAGAACTCAAAACATGACTATAAATTTTATTATGTGAGAAAATGAAGTTTCTAAGCCTTAAAAAGGATGAAATAAAAAAATTATCTTTGCCTATGGCCTCTGGAAAAAAATAATGGGAATAAAACTTTTCCTGGGAGAATAACACTGTCAGCTAGCTCCAGTTCTCTATTATTTTTTTCATAAGAAATGAGATATGATTTGAAGTTTTCACTTTATGTGAATTATTCTGAATGTATCAGGAGGGTAGAGAGCTAATTAAATAAGGTTTTCTATAGGAAAAAAAAACTTTCCTTGGCCTAAAGCCAATAGAACAGATAAAAAAAGGAAGAAGCAAAGAAGACACAGTGGTCTCGTGCTGGTGAATTCTAATAAAATTCAGGGTTTGCGGGTCAGGGTATAAAAGCGTGGTGTGCCGGAAGTAATGTTTCACTCGAATGGACCTGCAGCCACTTAAACGTTTGCAGGTTATAAAATGTAGAGAGTAGAAAAGAGTATTGATGTGTAATGGTTATAATATGTTGACTAATGAATGAAAACAAAAGATGTGGCAACAACGTAATTCTTTTGTCAGGCACATAATAGAAGATGGGAGAAACAATATTGCGACAGGTTTGCAAACAGTCAAAGCAAAGAGGAAACCGAGTCAAATAAAATAGCATTGATGCCTTTGATTGGTTTGATTCAAGAATAACGTTTATGCAAGTTCCAAGGCATTTTCCACCCTGGACTTTCGTCAGCTTAGTTGTTGAATTGTTTTCTAAGGAAAGGTAAGTTAAATTCACAGACGTTTAAGAAGATTGTTGAGAAAGCTGAGCTGACATCGTGATCTAAGTGTAGGCTCTTGAACTTCAGCAGCAGATTTCTGTGCATCTGTGTTCGAGAGTTATAAATTTACTCAGTTCATCCACTCCACACATCCTCCTCAACCTGATCTGGAAAACCACGAGTATGACTTGTCATGAAACATTGCCTGTAATTCTGTATCAATCGAAGAAAATCAATTATTAAATATGTATTCAACAGTATCAGAAATCATTCTCTAAATCTGCAAACTCTGAGATTGTGACAGAGAAAAGGTGTCACTTTTAAGGGCAGATAGTAGGTGGAGTCCACCCTTTGGGAGATATGGAAGAGTTTTAGACAAAGAATAGTTATCTAAGATTAAAATGGTAGATTTGCAATGGTGAAAACAGACTCCCATATCCTGGGGCAAAATGCTGATTAAAATATGTTGTCTCATCAACTAGACAGACATGCTGTTCTTGACAGCTCGATAGGAAGTCTATCTGACACGATAGGAAGTCATGAAATATGGCATTGTCATCTGTCTTCACAGTAATAAAGATAATACCTGGGACACTGTAGTGCCCCAGTCACAAACAGTTGACAGGTGTGTGTGTGTGTGTGTGTGTGTGTGCACGGCGCAGGCACACATGTGTCCTAATTTCCTGTATACTTACTGCCTCTGTTCTCTACTTCATAGGAAAAAATAAATAAATAAAGTATCTCAACTCCCTGCCTCCAATGTCTCCCCCCCCCCCATGTCCCTTTAACCTCCTCTTACTATGTTTTCATCCTCACCTTCCCACCTTAAAGCGTGTTTGTTAAAGTTGGGAATGACCTCTACTTTGCTCAATCCCAGTTCTATTTCACTTGACAGTTTATTTAGCCCATCAGCAGAATTTGACCAACTTTATCTTCTCTGCACACTCCCGGATCTGCTTTTTCCCACCAGCTCCTTCTTCCTGGTACCTCCTTCTGGATCTTCACTGATTTGACCTGATTCCATTCATGTTGAAATGTTCCCAGGGTTTTCCCTTGGATGTCTTTAGTTTTTCAACTTATTTACTGTCTTCATGTTCCTATCCATGCCCGTGCCTCCTAAATTAATGTATTGCTAACCCAAACTACTCTCCTGAAATTCTGAAAGAAATAGACATCTCATCGTCTGACATTTCAACTTGGACGTTTAATAGAAATCTCACTAAATATGTCCAGAAGTGACTTAATAATCTTCTCCAACAAACTCCACTGTGCTTGAATTTCTCTCCATCTCTGGTACCAATGACTAGATCTTCTCAGGTATTCAAAACAGATACCTCTGTGTTCTCCTAGACGCCTCTCGTCCACTCACAGCCTTCATTCAGTCTGTGACTGTGCCCTGCCAATGTGAAATGTAAATGTCTTAGCAAAATAACTAAGAAAATGCCAGGAAGGCTATGTTAATTAGTGTGATGAAAATGTGTCAAACAGTCTATGAACCAAGTGTATGGTGCCCCACAATCATATTAATGTGCACAGCTATTTAAAAATTATTTAAAAATAAATTAGTTAATTAAATAAATAAATAAATAGTAGATACTCAAACACACACACACACACACACACACACACACAAAGAAAATATTTTCAGAATCCACATATTTTCAACAACTCCTTCCCTGGTTTAAAACCATGATCATCATCTATCTTGATTATCTGAATTGTTTCCCTACCTTGTCTGTTTTCATAAATCTTTTTTTTGTCCCTACTAATACAAAAGGATACACTGAGAAGATTGATTTAATCATTTCTTCCTCAATACTGAGAAAGAGCAACGTACAACGATTAATACAACTTTACATCATAACTTACCAAAATTTTCTTTTGGACAATTCTGAAAAGAGATTCTAAAAATGCGATAATTCTGAAAAGTGCAAAGCTGCAACAGAAATAATTCAAAGAAATTCTGGCTAAACTTACATCTGATCATGACCATTTGATTTGCATATTCATTTGAGTAGTAGATTATATGCGTGACCTCCCTATTATTTACTTTCATTTTACCATTTTCATGCAAACCAGGAAATTTTAGTTGCTGCACTGTTTATTTTATTTTTTTAGCTTGAGAGATTTTTCTAGTTGCTGGAACTTGCTCTGTTCAAGGGCAAGTGTTGAAGAATTAGCGTTCCCCACAGCAAACTTCCACTAATACCTATTGAATGTCGGTATAGAAAGACCCTGACTGTCATGTCTCTTGGGTTGGATAACTCTCAGATATATTTGTTAGATTGATTCTCAGGACTGCTCAGCAGTTGTAAAGTTTAATTGTACACACTGATCACTTGTCTGATTACCCAACACACTAGCTGCCTTCTTTCCCTAGCTCCCTTCTTTACTGCTATATAAGTATTTGGGGATCAATTTCCAAGCACATTATTCACTCTCCAATACTCCAAGTATCAACAAGAATTTTCATCAATAATCCTAAATTACCTTGTTTTAGTGTTAATAATGCTATGTTATTAACAAGATCACCATCCATACACAAATGAGTGCATGCCGCAGCTATCCTGTGCAAACATCAGTGTCGTGGTGGCAAAAGGAGCTGAAATTACCAGCCTAACTAATGAGCACGCAGCAGGAGAACCCAGGGCTTTCTCCTCCTGTGCTGACCCTGGCTACCCCATTTGTGAAATTCTGTTTAATTATATCATTAAGTGGTGCCCACACAGGCCAGTAAGCCACAAGGGGTAAATATGCCCATTAAAGTTTTAACACATCTCCGTCATCATTAATTCTCTAAACCTCACTGACATCATTTAATGCCAATTCTATATTTCCAGAGATCTGTCTTAACATTTGTCCACATGTATTTTATAGTGTCAGTTTTACTGTAAGTCACAATTACTGATATTAATTTGCCAGATTTGGGGGGCTCTAGGAGATTGACTAAATCCTACTTATACGAGTTATTAATGGGAGATACTTTCCATCGCCAAATTCTGTTCACTTTAAAAATGATGGTTTATGAAGCTAGTATATGATGCCCCATGATCATATCAATGTACACAGCTATGATTTAATAAAAAAATAAAAATAAAAATGATCCTAATCTTAATTTTTTGACTTGGGATCATCGCAACTCCAAGTGATTTTAATTATCAAAAATAAATCAACTCGTATGTACACACACTAAGTAAGATTTTTAAAAAATTAATTCCTTGGAATTACCACAATGTTTGAAAGACCGTACAGGTACAACTGTAAACTGTATTTGAGTTAGGTAATTTTTTTTTTCCTTTCTTCTTTCTCTTGTTTTAAAATACCACTGTTGAAACTTTCTGACTAGAAAGTAGGTCAATCTCTCACTTTCCAATTGAACAGGAAAAAGAGATAATTAGCCAACATGGCGTCAATTTCGTTTAATGGAAAATAAATTATAGCATAATGGTTTTAGGGATAGTTTCTTTGATTTGGAAAACCATTCAAAGACTGGTAATTCCCAAGGCTTTCAAGGAGAAAGAAAAATGCTAACATTGACCCAGTGTAGTATACTATTAAAAGTATATTGTGTCTAAAAGATGAATGCTAGCAATAAGGGCCACTCCAACACCTCCTGGGTGTTACCAGTTCCTCATCGGGCCTATACTCTGCTTTACTTAGCTGTATGTTACAACGTGGTGCAGAGATTTCCAGGAGTCAAGACTATCGCAACAGGAATGCAACCCTCATAAATCTTAGAATATATCTCACTTATATGAGAATAGTTTAAACTCCACTTTTGCAAAAAAAAAAAAAAAAAAAAAAAAAACACACACAGTAATTGACCTGGACTGAATACAGGTGTAAGAAAAAGGGAAGGATTCCCCAAATCCTGACACTTGTCTCCAGAGAGAACTTCCTGGTCATGCCATCAGTTTTCAGTTTTCAACATGCACCTGTTCCACCAGAATAAACTGCTCTAACATGAAATTCTGTCTCAGACTCATCTCTGACAATAGGAGTCAAAACAAACGGCAAACGTGGACACTTACGATGTAGGACCACCTGGGAGCCCTGAGCATAGAACAGGGTGCTATTTTCTACATAGTATTTTGATTTTAGGATCAATTTCTCTAGAGTAGTATTTCTAGAATAAGAAAAGTAAATAGAGAACAGTGAATGAAGAATGCTCATATTGGACAAAAATGCATGATTGAAAAAAAGCCTACCATATTATTACAAAATAATAGTGCAGTAAAAGAAAAGCCAATTAAAATATATGGAGAATGCTTTAAAATGAAGGGAGGGGGGAGGTTTGGGTGGAGGGAGGGTGATGGGTTGGGCCACATCTATGGTGCATATTTTTATCTATAATAAAAAAAAAAAAAAGAAATAAAAAAAAAAATAAAAAAAAATAAAAGGAAATTCCAGGCTATAGTTAGATGTAGAAAATAGAAATGAATAGAAAACATAGATGAATAAAGTAAAAAAAATCTAATTTAAATAATTTTATCCTTACTTTTTCCCCCCAAATATATGTTTTTCTGATTCAGAAAAGCTTAATGGAAAGGTATTTATGAAAAAGAAAGAAAATAATTGAGCAAGTGAATTATAGTAGTGATTTTGAAGGCTTCAAAATTTAAAGTGTGCTCTTAAAACTACTTAATATTTTGTATCCCCCAAATAAAATACCTCAACCATTGTGTGTAAAATACTAAAATGTGATAGAAATATGTTTATTTTACGGATCTTGTTTATAAATTTTATAAAAATAGTGTTTCATTATCAAATATATTTGTAAGATGGTTACAATAATTCCGTTTCTTAATTTTAGAATTTTATTTTATTTTATTATTATTATTTTTTTTTTATTAAATCATAGCTGTGTACATTGGTATGATCATGGGGCATCACACACTAGCTTCACAGACCGGTTGACACATTTACATCACACTGGTTAACATAGCCTTCCTGGCAATTTCACAGTTATTGTGTTAAGACGTTTACATTTCACATTTACTAAGTTTCACATATACCCTTAGAGTCATCTACGCTTTTGCATGTGGAAAATTTTAAGGAGAGTGACCTAGTGAGGGCTATTTTCAATTATTTTGACAGAGAGCTTTTCCCCTTCTTTAATTACCACTGCCACCCTACTGTCCAAAACTTTCCACATGAACAGTGTTCAATGACCTGATATAGGAGCTAAATAGTATGAATACGGTATTACCAAGCTGTATTCTGTAATGTAGACCACCAACCGTACGGCAAGAGGGAGAATGTATTAAAACTCTGAATAACTACCACTGCCACCAAAAAATAACAGACTCGACCACAGTCTTTCCAAATCCTGGTTAAAAGTATAACATACCAATTTGGAATGATAGAAAAGTCAACACCTAACATTCTGGTCTCTAATTTTGGGTGCGCTGGAAATAGAGACAGAAAGTTCCCATGTTGACATTCCTGAGAGATTAGAATTTATCTTTATAGACAAGTTGATATCTTCTATTCACTAACAATGCATATATATCAAGTTAATTGCTGAAATATTACCTACAGCGTGGAAATCCAGTATCATTCACAATAACTCTATTGTTATGTATGTGTAGAAATGTGTTTGATGTGTTTGTGACTCAGCAGAAAGTGACAGGTCCTCTAGATACACGGTCCTTACAGTGAGAATCTATCTGACTTCCCAATTTCAAAACAGCTTCCCATGCAGAAATTCATTATGAATTGGTGGGGTCTTATAGTATAATTTTTTATTGCATATACTCCTTCAAACTCGAGTGCTCAATTATGGAAAGCAGAAAATGTTCCAACAATGCGGATAATGAGGAAACACTCTGTATTAGCTTAACACACACACGGCATGTCCACATACACACACGCAAGTCCAATATTTGAGTCTGGAAGGGGAATGATTTGTAAAGAGCCAATTAGTGTTTATTCATAATTGCTACCTTATAATTAAATTAGAATCAATTAAATACCATAAACATAACCATAAAAACTATTTTTGATTTTTACTTCTACATTCCTAAATCCTCAAACATTGGTTCATTTATTAACGTATTAATAAATAGGCATGATCGAATAGGGATGAAATACCCATTTCCAAGTTCTTCATTGTACAGACATAAGGGTTGATTGAATGGGACGTTTCTTGCTTAGTTCATGATCTAAATACCAGCACCGGCGCCAGGTAAGATGCTGACAACTAAATATTTCCTATGGTTTTTTAAACTTGATGAAATCCAGAAGTACGCCTTCCTATATGTTTAGAATTATGGATGAATAAATGGTTCTAAATGGCTTTTTCTGTCAGTGGGCCACTGGTAAGCCTGGTGCTTTTTGTCTCATAACATAGGAAACCAGTCTAACCTCTAATGGCAGATCTCAAGAGATGGCCTTGATCTACCACTAAGATTAAAATTTAAAGATGAGGGTGGTGCCTGTGTCTCAAATAGTAGGGCTCTAGTTCCATATACTGGAGGTGTCGGGTTCAAACCCAGCCCCGGCCAAAAAAAATAAATGAATGAATAAATAAAGATGAATTATACCATTTCAAGAAATGACATAAATTGCAGTACTTCTCCAATCTAATTCTGAAACCTGCCTCTCCCGGGTAAGATCACACATATCTTGAATCTTCTTTAAGAGAGACCACCTCTCAGGTGACCAGGTGCCATTTCTTATTATTTCCAAAATGATTTTGAGAGCTCCATCTGGAACACTATATCATGGGTTCTTAGCTTAGAAACTTTTTTTTAATTGGAAGAAAACTAAAAATTTACTTTGTGACTCAGATTATCAAAGTAAAATAGTTACCTGATATCTCTGGGCTGGTAATTAAAGATTGCATTTTAGCATAAGATCATGTGAAATTAAGAACACTATTCAATGCCCAGTTATTTTTGAAGAGGGATATCTTTGGTCTTCTGGATATATACCTAAGTAGAGGAATTGCAGGATCCAGTGGCAGGTCTATTTTTAGATCTCTAAGTGATCTCCAAATAGCAAAGTATCCCAAGAATGGAAGAAAGTGTATCCAATGTATTTAGTGTTACTATGAAAGCAATATACAAGCACCCTCACTTCCATATGAAAGCTATAACCCAACCACAGCCCAAGATGAAGGGGAAAGAGGAGGGGAGGGGAGGAGGGGGGAAGGATGAGGAGGGAGGGTAAGTGGTGGGACCTCACCTATGGTGCATTTTACAAGGGTACATGTCAAATCTACTAAGCGTAGAGTATCAATGTCTTAACACAATAATTAAGAAAGTGCAGTTAAGGCTATGTTAACCAGTTTGATGTAAGTATTTAAAATTGTTTATAAAACCAGCACATTGTACCTCAATTGCACAGCTATGTTTTGATTAAAAAAAAAAGAGAGATGAGAGAGAAGTATCTTTCATGGTCCATATCAAGTCAATGAATAATCATATTTTCATTCTAAAGCATTTGTTAGATTTAATAAAAGTACATTTTGTGGGCTAGATTCATAAAATGGAATAACTTTTAGTTACTCATACGATGCTACGTTTTCTCCAGAATAAATGATCAGTTACATTTCAAATCAATCTTGATGTAAAAACATGAGAATAAACATGATTATAATTAGGGAGAGTCTGTGAAATATGCTTTAATGAGGTCCTATTGTGCTATTTGTCTGGTGCACAAGCAGAAATCAAGGCTAGCATATTAAGAAGAAAAGATAAACACAACTCACGGCTAGTGAGTAAATATAGAATTTTATGTTGTTTGGTCTAGGAAGACATCTAAAGTACAATCTCCTACACACAGAAAAATGTAATTAAATGATAATTGCACTCAAGCACAATGAGGATGCAATAAACAGCTTGTGAATCAATAAACCAGGAGGCAGCAGGCTGCACTATTTATTGATTTATGATTCATTTAGCTACAAGTTACTTCATTTCTAATTTAATTGGAGCTATTGTATTATACTTCATCGGGAAATCTGGGTGGAGTGATTGTATCATTTTATAAGAGAGAAAGATTGTCTGCATGAATATCATTTTTAGGTTTTATCTGAGTACATTCCTATGAACTTTTCCTGTGTACTTACCAAACCTACTGGCTATTCTGTATCACTGCAGTAAAATGTGTTAGTTAACACATGAAGATTTGTAAGAAACTTTAGGATAGCATACACTTCTAATGAATGAAAATCTTGCCACTTCATCAAGATATGAATATTATATCTTGCGACCCTCATCCTACCATGAATTTTAAACAAAAAATACATACTTCACTTTACCCTAGAGAAATTTTACATTTTAAATAAACCACACTCACTTGGTTGTCAAGGCTTGTCTTTTTGAACTTCTATACAGATTTTTTTTTTTTTTTTAGACAGAGTCTCACTATGGCACCCTCGGTAGAGTGCCGTGGAGTCACAACTCACAGCAACCTCAGATTCTTGGGCTTAAGGGATTCTCTTGCCTCAGCCTCCTGAGTAGCTGGGACTACAGGTGCCCACCACAATGCCCGGCTATTTTTTTGTTGTAGTTGTCATTATCGTTTAGCAGACCTGAGTCAGGTCTGAACCTGCCTCCCTTGGTGTATGTGGCCGGTGCCCTTACCACTGTGCTATGGGCACCAGCCTATATAGATGTTTGTTTGTTTTTTTATATTTCTCTTTCTAACTTTAAGAACCTTACTGATAAATCATAAGTATTCATTTCCCTTTCACTGATTTTAAGTGGCCCCCAAATTAAAAAAAAAAAAAAAAAGTAGACACTCCCTCTAGTAACGTAAACAAGCAGCAATGTTGATACCTGCATCAGGGCACTTGGGAAGTACTTCTCTCTGAAGCTGTGTGTGATTCACAAAAGCTATAGCTACTAGGTATAGCTTAACACTGTCTTTTTTTTTTTAATAAATAAAACTATTATTTTATTTTTGAGTAAAAGCTGTCAGTTAACAAAGGATTATACTGGAAAAAATGAGGAATTTGCTGAGATGATTGAGAACTGTCTGATTTATGGTTGAACTTGCACTAGCTGAGTATCTCTCCAATGAATTAGAATGATGATGAACAAAGCAACTCACAGAGACAATATCTACTCGTTGATTATTTGCCTTTTTACCCAAATTGTAACCTTTACTCTTTACCATGCTATCACTTCTTATACAACTGTAATAAAATACTGATAATGAAAAAAATGATACTTAAGGTACTAAAGATATTTAAGGTACTAGAATCTTTCTCCTAATCACTGAGAAAAATAATCTCTATTCCTGTATCAGCCAATTCATGAAATTATTCAATCAATGGAGTTATTACACAAGAGTATTTGAACTTCTTATCCTGGCAGTATTTTTTTTCTTTTTGAGACAGAGCCTCAAGCTGTTGTCCTGGCTAGAGTGCTGTAGCATCACAGCTCACAGCAACCTCCAACTCCTGAGCTCAAGCGAGTCCCCTGCCTCCACCTCCCAAGTAGCTGGGACTACAGGCGCCCATCACAACACCCAGCTATTTTTTAGTTGCAACCATCATTCTTGTTTGCGGACCTGGGATGGATTTGAACCTGCCAGCTCAGGTGTTTGTGGCTGGCGCCTTAGCCACTTAAGCTACAGGCACCAAGCCTCAGAGCAGTTTTAAAACTTTGGCTTAAATTCTTTTCTTGCACACACTACTCCAATATTTTGTCATCATTTTTTACTTTACTGGTCATTCAAATACGCCTTCATGGGTTTGGATTTCTCCCTAGTAAAGCAAAACACTTCCTTTAGAAGGAAGTGAACACCAGTCTCAGCTTAAACTCTTAGAAACATGTCTCTGCACAGCACCCCTCTTAATCACATACCTTGCCAACCACGGGGTACAAAGTTATTGGTATTTAATGCTGTGAATTCCCTAGCAGAAGCATACCCCTTCCTCTCCCACTGGGAAGATTTTCTACCAAGGGAATAATTTCTGGTTCCACATCAAGAGAGTGTACTATCCAGTGGTTTCTCAGAGGTGAACCTGAGGACTAGAAGACCTTGTTTTAATGCCTTCTTTTATGATATGCGGTTCTCTGTACGACACTTACGAATAAAATGTTGGGTTCTGTTTTCTGGTATTTGTTAAATTGGATTCCAAGCCTTGAGCATGAGTTTACACGATATCAAACAAAATGCATTATATTTTGGCAGGAAATAAAGAGTTGATTGATGAGCCTTTTTGTGACATAGAGTTTTTTATGACCAAATTAGTTTCCCATAACAAAATGTTACTTGAAGATGATTTGTGTTTGTAATTGAGTGGCAGGTAGGGTTAGCCTATCCCTGAAGATAGGAGGATATGTTGGATGAAATATAAAATCAGTGTCTTGCGTCAAGCCATGGTGTGTTGAAATAATACCTGAGTGTCTTTTATTTGTAAAGTTGTCTGTGGCTCTGGCCAAGGTTCCTGTTGGCTTGGTTCTGCTCATGAATCCTCCCCTCCTTCCAAACATCCAGGAATGTCTTCTGCCCTGCACACATCTGGATACAAAACGTAAGCCCTTTCTTCAACTCTGTTATATCCTGACATCGATATATGTTCATATACACCACCATACACATTTGTAGCAAAATATAATGAAGGTTTGAATAAACAAATTAAACTTACATCACATAATAAGTCAAGTGATATAAACAGGAAAGATAGATATCCATTTATAAGACAAAATTTTTTTATTTTTATTTTTATTTTTTTATTAAATCATAGCGGTGCACAATAATGCAATCAGGGGGTACCATGCACTGGTTTTGTATATAATTGGAAATATTTTCATCACACTGGTTAACATAGCCTCTCTGGCTTTTTCTTAGTTATTGTGTTAAAGCATTTATATTCTACATATCATAAGACAAAATAAAATAACAATGAAGCAATACGTTACTCAGCTACTCATCTGCCTTTTCTGAGGATTTCCATACTTTTCCTCCTTCAAGTCCTGCACTCATTGGAAATTAAATAAATTTTGAAAAGTAAACTCATTTTGTCATTCAGGGTAATTCATGCATGTTCATGAATTATTATATAGTTCACAATTTTGAGACTTTCTATAGGTTATGGAAAGCTATGAAGGTATCTTCATCTTGAATTCTGTGGGATATTGACTAATTCCTTGCCAAAGCTGATGGGACAGGTTACATTCCCAACAGTGTAAGTGCTTCGGCTTCCCGGAGTCCCCATACTAATCTCACTTGAAATTCTCATCTAGGTGATGGATGTTGAACGAGATTTAGTTGTAATTATCATATTATTACATAGTAAGGTAAAGATTTTAGAAATTTTTCCAACTTTCCTCTTCTGTGAACTTCCTTTTCATATCACTCGCAAATGTCATATTAAGTCAGCTTTGTAACAGTCTGTGTAAATTTCAAAATTCAAGGAAAATAAGCTGTGCTAATATTAGCACTGCCATCTCATGGTACAGGAGTTTGCTTAAAGGATCCCTCAGTGATTTTTGGTAGAAACTTGCAAATTTCTCCAAGAATACAATAACAGATTTGAGATCTGATATTATCTCTCTCTCTCACTCGTTAGATCGCCTGTATACATTCTTCATCTCATTTAGGAATCAAGCTAAACGTGAGGAAATGGATGTATATTTCAAAGTGAAACCTCTGAGGACAACCACATAATATACTTAGAACACTGAAAGTTTCTTCGTTAAGAACTCTTCAGGGGGGAAGTGGGCATGGAAGAACAGTCCTATTATCAGTAGGGGACATTTCTGGATGCTTTCCAGAGTTAATCTCGAGACATAGGATTGAAATCTTTCTACAAACTAAAGCTGACCCATCCTGGTCATCTATCCCCATTCCAAACATCTATTGGCTTGCGTGTTGTTCAATCAATGATAAAAAATATAATTGTAGTCAGTAGGAAGGGATCGTCCCTATACACCATATCAATGTAAAAGATGAAACTCTAAAGGTTAGAAGAGGTTGACACTCCTGAAAGCTTCTTTACATTGCCTTATCAATATAAGAGAAGAGAGCTTATTTAAAAGGTGTGAATGCTAGAAATGGCTGCGGGAACAAGGAGGGCTAGGCCAGAGCTGAAGGCCGCCTCTGCCCACTTGAAGCTTTGATAGGAAGAGAGTCACTTCAGTTAGACCAGCACCGTTCCTCTCGTCCTCTAGTGCAACGAGAGCCCAAGATTAGTTCATTATACTCCTTTTTCCCAAAGGCAAAATATCTTCTTGGTTCTGATATATCCTCCCAGAGGTATGATATTGGTAGTGATATTTTGCTTTTGATCACCCTCCAGGCTAAAACATAACATTTTTATCATACAGTGAGGTACAGGGAAGAAGTGCGGACCCCAGCACGTAACCTTCACTCCCTCCATGAATGAAATATCAAATATTGAAGAATTAAATATCAAATTTAGCTACACTACTCTAGAGGGTACATTGCTCCTTTAAGGCAACAGCCTTAACATTTCTGCATTTATCTTTTTTTTTTTTTTTTAATTGTCAGGGATTCTTTGAGGGCACAAAGAACCAGGTTACACTGACTGCCTTTGTTAGGTAAAGTCCCTCTTATAATCGGGTCCTTCCCCCAAAAGGTGTGTCATCTTAAAGATCAAATAATTCCAAAATTAATTTACCAATATGTGCCCTACACATATATTATCTAGAAATGTTTTGAAGGATTAATTAATTAACCAATTCAATGCATAACTATTTATTTAATTATATTATGTTCTAAGAAAATTGCTAGGTGCTGGGAAAGCAACATCGAATAAATGGTGATTTTCGTCCTCTAATTATATTTTATCTATTTAATAGGGAGGTACAAAAATAAATAAATAAATAAATAAAATTTTACTAAATGCTGGATTTTCCTTTGGACAGAAATTCACTTTAAAATAAATTGTATTTATCATTCTCACTTACATAAAAATTGAACAAATCTTGCCAAGCGTATAGGAAGCACGCATGAGGTTACAATACCTAAATATAATCTTATATCCATGAGGATGTACAAATAACACAACTCTATAATTAAAACATATGTTTTATAATAATGTAAATCTTTGATATACCTGTATTATTGTGATTAGTGATCGTAGAAATGTTTAGTGTCTTTTAAATTTTGTACTGTCCACTGAGTTGTGATAGGTGCTGTGTGGTAAGAATATTAAACTTGTAAAACATTTTAATTTCAAGAAGCTTAACCGTAGTGGAAGATTTCTGTCAACAGAGAACACTCAAAAATTTGAGATTAGTAATGTAATAAAATAAGCCTTTAAGAAGTTTCCTACATTCTGTTCATAATGGAGTGGTTCCTCGTTAAATCTGAGGCTTCCTCCCCCCAACCCCACTTTAAGGAAACCATCGTGGACGATTTCCTTGCTCTCTGTAGTCAGGAATAGATTACAGTAAATATAACAACAGAATCAATGAACTAAGTACTCCAAGATCAATAGTATCATTATTATTTTATTATTATAAAAGTACCATATTTGATAGGGAATGGTTGGCCAGTTGGCAAAATCTATCATTTTACAAATATTTCCTGAGATTTTAGTTCACTGTCTGTGCGCTGGCATGTAGGTGGCACAACTTAATTTTACGTTTATAATTTTGAGACTGGAGTGTCATCGGTTTTCATTTAGCCTTGGGTTTTCCTTACACTAGTGTTCCTTTATTCATACGCAAATGTTACATTTAAGAAAATAATAATGTTGAGTGTTTCATCAATGTTTTGGAATTGTATTATTTTATAGTTTGTTAAATAACTCAGTACTTCTAATTTTATGTTACACAATAAGCTTTAATGTATGATATAAATAATTTTTATTAGGAATTCAGTATTTTCTTGTGACTTAAGAACATGGTGACAATATTTTTTCAAGTGTAAATAGAAATAAGACCTATGAGCTTTATATTGAAAAGGACAATGGTGCTGTGTTCAAAATATAAATCTAATATGTACCACAGTGTTTTACTCATTGTAGCTGAGTGACAGACATAAGTTAAATGGATAAATGTAGGCTTTGGCTAAATTTTAATGTCCAGAAATCTTACTTCCATCTACAAGATATATAATGTGGGGTTTTTTTTAACCAGTGAATGCTTTCAAATTGTGGAATCAACCTTCTTTTCCGTTATAACGATATGTTGACTGTAGTCAGAATTCCGAACACTAACATCAATTCGGAAGTTTTGTCTCTTCCCTTTCATAAGCCAATCAGGATTAATGTTTATGATAGACTTACTATTTGAGTCTAGATAGAAAATAGAGAATATTTTGGTTTTCAGGAGAATTTACACTGTGCTTTGCCATTGAAACCAAATAGGTAGCTACTTCTGTACAATAGAAAATACATCTCCCCAAATTGACCATTTATTTAGATTTAAATTTGAAACAAATGTCTTAAAAGGTGAATAATTTAACATTCATTTTAGTTCCTAGCACTTGTATGTTATTGGTTGCACTTTTTTTTTTGTTGTTAGAATATATTGATTAGTTTTCACCTTGCTACTTCTGTGTATGGAGCAAAATAAATACCAGTGACTGAATAGTAAGTTATTAATCTGCATTTTAAAAATAGTATAATTAGGTAAATTCTAGTAATGTTCCACTGGTTGATTGACTTATTCAATACACAAAATTAATAGTGTTTCTCATTACCATTATGAATGTCTAATTGCTTCTCTTTCCCCTGGTGGGGCAGAGTCAGTGATCATGGGGAGTGTTTTAATGCTGAACTTTCATGCACTTTCAAGTCTATGTAACTTGATGAGTGAGCTGTTTACAATGCCTTATCCTTCAGTAGTTTCTTAATCAGGCTTCAATTTACTATTTCTATCAAATTTTCTGAGTTATGATGTATTATAGAATGTTCATTAAAAAATGCCGCTCTAAAACACAATGAATCAGTGACACTGAACAAGGCCTTTGATTCTCAGTCATTATTCATATTTCTGGTCCTCTGTGGTCCCTCCTGTGCAATGAAGACAGACTTATGGCTCACCCGTAAGACAGAAGTGGTGTGAGGGCTACACACACACACACACACACATAGACTGCATCTAGCTTATTACCTGGCAGGTAATTGATTTTCTAAAAACAAATGTCTTATAGAGATTAACAATGGCAGACAGCTTAAATTGATATTCATGTAAGTGAATGTTTAAGTGTTCATCTAGCAGCTCACACTAAGCTGCTAGATCTGTTTATAAAAAAAAAAAAAACCTGCAAATTATATATATATATATATATTTTTTTTTTTTTTTTTGAGACACAGTCTCACTCTGATGCCCTGAGTAGAGTGCTGTTGCATCACAGCTCACAGCAACCTTAAAATCCTGGCCTCCAACGATCCTCCTGCCTCAGCCTCCCAAGTAGCTGGGACTACAGGTGCCTATCACAATGCTGGCTAATTTTTCTATTTTTCCTAGAGATGGGAGTCTTGCCCTTGCTTAGGCTGGGCAATTATATTATTAATTTGACATATGAAAATGCAAAAGATAGTTATGGAAACTGAATAATCATTTGCTTTCCTGGAGAAAATATTTGACAATCAAATTTTTTGCAGCATTTAATTATGAAACAGGTGATTGGTAAATGACAAAAGGAAATAGAAATCTCTGCTTATAAACAATTTTATGAGAATAGAAAAAGATGTTTGGAGAAATATTTTATGCTGTTGTATTTGTTTTGTCTTATTTTCTTACCACAATACTATTTTTATGGCTCCTGTTTAGTAGATACAATTGAATGATAGGCAATAAATACTACCAATTTTTTTTTTTTTTTTTTTTTTTGCAGTTTTTGGCCTGGGCTGGGTTTGAACCCACCACCTCCAGCATATGGCACCAGCATGCTGCTCCTTTGAGCCACAGACGCTGCCACTACCAATAATTCTAAAGCACAGAGGAATAAGCAGACCAGTTTGGGTGGCCCCATGGTTTATACTATTCCCTAATATTACTGATACAAAGTTTATTATACAAAATCTTTTAAGTAATTTCATTTAAATAACCTAAATATAAATTTTTCTTTTTAATTTTGAGTAAAAGTTGTCAAGTAAAACTGATATGCTCCTTAGAATTCTAAATGTATACAAATGTGAGTGTGCCTAGATGTATACAATAGAATGTTTGCACATAAATATAACTTCTCTGAAGGTCTTAGGGTCTTAAATCTGTATTATGAAGCAAGGAAGCCTGTTAACCTTGAATTAGACATCCTAGGTCTAATCATATCCCTCTCCTTCTCTAGCCCCACTTGGCTCAGTTCTCTACCCATTTAAAACATCTGCTGGGGAAATAAAATCTTTATCATCAGTTTCTTCCTTCTGTTTGGATGTGCAGACACAATCTAAAACCCATACTAGGCTATGTTAAACCGTCTGTTGCAAGCATTTCAAATTGTATATAAAACCAGCACATTGTACCCCACAAATGCATTAATGTACATAGCTATGATTTAAAAAAGAAAGGAAGGAAGGAAGGAAGGAAGGAAGGAAGGAAGGAAGGAAGGAAGGAAGGAAAGAAGGAGCTGGGAAAAAATAATAACAGATAATACCATAAAAAAAAAAAAATAGAAAACCCTATTAGGCTAAATTAGAAAAAGTACCAAGTATAAACAAAAAAAATGGTGATTGTTTTATTGTTTGATTTATAATAATTTCTGCTAGTTCTGAAGCTTGTATTTTAATTATATTGATTTGTACTAGGATGACTTGTTGTTACTACTTAACATTCAATGTCACTTTGTTTTGTGGTCCACATAAATTCTGAGTGATTTCTACATGGGGATCGGCTCACAATTCAATTATTTTAATTTCAGTGGGTGGTAAGTATTAGAGAATCAGGAGACAGAGACCAGTTACAGGGTCCTTCCTGCCATCTTTTCTCCCATTAAAACCAAGGCCAACTGCAATTAGACAGCACCTGTGTGGCTCTCAGCCTTTCAGTTTGAGTGGGGAGTGTTCTTTCTTCCAGCATTTTTGGGCACTGAGTGTTTGTCTGGGAGCCCAATGAATGATAAGGATAAAAAAGTTCAAAATTCGCAGTCTACAGATGACCATTGGTTGGAATTTGTGAGTATATTCTCCACAAATTTTAGGCAATATCTTCAAATTCATGAATAAATTTTCTTGAGGTTAATAGGCAAAGTGATTATTGATTAATAACCTAAATGCTGGTAATGGACAAACTCCCAGGTGAAACATAAATACCAAGCTCTGCCTAAATAGATAAGGGAGTATTTATTTAATATAATGAAGTTACAAAATTATAATAAAAAAGAACAAAGTGAGTAAATATATAAATATATATATATATAGACACCGTTTCAGTTTTTCAGATACATCAGCGTTGCATCTCTTACCCACCAGGATGGTTAATGAGGGTAGAATATCTTACACACTACACTCCATGGTGGACGTTGAGCTAACCGCAGTCACAGAAAAGCACCTGTCCTTGATCCTCTGTCTGCCTCACCCCTCTCTCTTCTCTCTCTCTCCTCCTCCCCACTCCTTTCCTCCTTTCCTCACATTCCTGGATCTCTTAGGCTCTCTTCCCTCCTAGGGTAATATATCACTTTAAAGTGCAGCCCCAGGGATTGTTAAATTACAGATTACAGGGCCTACCTGCAGAGTTTCTGATTTGGAAAGACTGCCTCTTGGCCCCCAAATTTGCATTTTTAATAAGCCCCTCAGGTGATTTTAATCCAGTTAGCCCTGGTGATAATTTAGGAAAATGTTCCCTGGACTACGGCAGTACACTCCGGCTTAGCCCCAGATCTTCAGCTAATATTTTTCCAGTCTCCTCCAGCACACTGGCTAATTTCTAGTGTCTAATTTGCTTAAGATATTCCCGTATGCCCTGTAATTTTCATGAATATTTTATGTCTCATTGCCTGACTGTTCATTTTCCAGAATGCCACTGTGCCCGGCCAAATCCTTCCCTCCTGAGGCCCTCACCCCATTGCCATGGCCCTGACTGACTTAAATGTCACAGCCTTCTACACGCCCAAGATGCAAGACCCATCAATAAGGGACTTTTTAAAATCCCCTTCTCCCCTTTTCTCTTCCTGTCTATTTTTACCAGCTCTTAGTAGATGTTTTTGTAACCTAACTTATAGCAAATGTGCACCTGTAAATTTCCAAGGTTAGCCTCCTCCCCTGTTTTTTCAATTTTATCTTTGTATTTCTCTCCAAGGGATCTTTCTAAGTCAATTTTCATATAGGTTGGCATTTGATGCATAACAGAGGAGAACCTTGTACGGGTCAGATCCTGAGACAAGAAAGACACAAATTTAACTTTTTCTTGCCCATGGCCTTCTTAAAAATCACACTCATAAATTCCCTGTAGAGTTTAAATACTTTGTCTTCTTATGTGTTCTTCTCAAATAACTTAACATTTTCCTCCCTATTCTGGCTGAGAAACTTTTCCAAAGAATGTCTCATGCCCTTTTTGGGGCTATTTAGCTCTGCCCCATTCTTCTACTGGAGTCACGTTCCTTATTCACACCCTCTCTAATTCCTGGTACCAGTCGGTGCTTTAGACAGACCTTCATCCATCTATCACAACAAGTGAGAGGCTGAACTATCTGGCGGTTCCCCAAACTTTTTGTCACCAGGGATTGGTTTCATAAAAGACAGTTTTTCCATAAACAGGGGAGAGGAGGAATGGTTTTAATATGAGTCTACACGTCTGTAAAAAATTAACTTCTGGTGGCACCTGTGGCTCAAAGGAATCGAGCATTGGCCCCCCATATGCTGGAGGTGGTGGGTTCAAACCCAGCCCTGGCCAAAAACAGAAAAAATAATAATAATAAACTTCTTGTGGTCTGTGTGCAGTTGAACCTCTCTGCTAATAATAATCTACATTTTCAGCCATGTCCCCACGCTAGCAGCACTGCCTCAGCTTCACCTTTTCATGGTAAACTTTTGAGAGATAGAAAAAGGGAAGGAAGCTCAGGAAGCTTATCCAGGTGTATTATTAATTTTATTGACACATTAATGGAATGCATATGAATTGTTTATTCAAAAAAGGCATAAACAAACACAGTGTCACCAGAAAAAACAGCATAACAAGATTTAACACAGTAAGAGATGGTATGACTACACTATAGTACTTTAAAACAAGAATTCAGAATATGTTTATGTGCTCTGAATATGTTAAATTTGTTTCTGTGGGCTCGTTAATACATTACTTTGAGATCATCAATGATTCAATGAATATATAATCAATATTTTTGTTTGAGGAGAATGAATTTGGGAAGTCTTACTGAGATAATGGCCCAAAATAACGGCAATATAAATTTTTTCAAGGACAATTTGGATGGTTTCCCACAGCAATTGCTCCAATATTACGATTATTAAATTCTAACCACTAAATCTGGATTGATTGAAATAATTATATTTGAGAATGAGTAAAATGGTTGCCAAATTTAAGGTCTGTGGCAAGCTTAAAAATTTAAGTAGGTGAGATATTATACATTTTTTTTCTCAACATGAGCATCTATTCTACATACACAAACATAAATGAAAATTAAAATAGTGAATTTGAGTCATAAAAGATATATAATCCAATACATTTTTAAGAGTTATAAATGTTATTTTCGCAGCAATTGGAACTCAATTCATTACAAAAATTGGGTTAGAAGCAACTGGATCTGAAAGTTATTATCTTGAACCCCAAAATGATAGGTTTTAAAACCTTCCATTTTTAATAATGTTATGTATTTTTCTAGCTATAAGGAGATTTAAATACATATTGACATTTGGTGGTACTGATATGGGAAATTAGTTATGATCAAGGATGTTTTAAGACATTTAGATGATTATCAACCAAGCTTAAAATCCAAAAGAATGCCAGTGGGGAAGTCTGAGGCTAGCACAAATCACAGGGGTAATGCAATTTTTAACACGTACTGTTATAGACAGACATCATACAATGATCATATGCTCAAAATAAGGAGATGGTCAAAGTATGATTTTGTGATTTACAACTTATTGCTATACAAAGAGATTATTGGGGTGTTTTATTTTTTTTTTTTTTCACCATGTGCAAAGAGCTAGAGAATAATAAGAACAAATCCTAAAGAGAATACACCCTCTAAAGACACACCCTCCACCTAGTGCGTGAGCACTGATTTTGTTTAGATTCCAATTGTTAGGGAAGTCTAGCTGTTCAGGTAGGGTAGAAGCAGGTCTCTGTGGATGTCAAGTTTAAGGTAAGTCTGAGACACTCCTTTCTTCAGAGGTCTCAGAAGATGAAGACATGATTTGACCAACACCGTGGATATCTTCAAGGACACACAAGTCCCCTTGATTCTAAAAAGTGGTGCCACGGTTGGCAGGCGAGCCTTCAGAGAATAGCTCAGCCACATTCTCAATGTGTCTGTAAAACCTTGGGTTCATACGCATTTTGGAGTCTGGTAGTTGAGTTTAATACCTCAGTATATGGTCTGACAATGTGTGACATCATATGTTCTCACTGAAAGAAGGATTATACTACATGGTTTTGTCACAGCCAACCAAATTACTTATGTAGCAAATTACCGTACATACTTGAGTATAAGCCGAGTTTTTTCGGCACAAAATTCGTTCTGAAAAACCCGAACTTGGCACAAATTTTGTGCCAAAAAAACTCAGCTTATACTCGAGTATATATGGTATGTAAATATTTGGAATCATTTCTAACTATTCACTAGTTAACACTCCTTACTTCAACGTTCTTTCCTCTAGAATTTAGATGCTACCTGACAGATTAAAAAGAAAAAATAATAAAGATGGAAATCCTGAATTGGGCGAGGTTTTATGAAATTTACAGAGATGATATCTTCTGCCATCATGTTAGCTAAGCATTTTAAATAGATATTAAGTGATGAATTTATAGAACAATAAACTTTCTTTATATTTTGGACACCCCACTATGACTATTATAATCTCTATACCAATTGTAGGCCTACTCACACGTATGTTTATCTGAGATATTAATTATGAGGAATTATAAGTAATATACAAAAATCATTTAAGTCAATGAACCCCTCCTATAGGCCCCCAGCAAGTAGCAGCTGTTGGGGTAGCATCAGAGCAGAGATTGTGTGTTAAACACGGGGATTTTCAATAGCTAGTTATTGAGTGAATTGAGCAAATCTGTCAATATCTGCGTCAACAGTCCATACTGTTTAAGAGACTTTTACAATATATATTTATAAGAAACATAACTTGGCCTGCAGTATATTTAACTGCATATGAGTTATGTTATCAAGTTTCTCTGTTTCTACTGCAAAGGTAATGCAGGGACAATTTAATAGCTCTATTAAGTCCTTTGAGCTCCTTGGAGAAATGGTGCCACAGAAATACAAAAGGTTATTTGCACATGTATCACGGAAGCACCAGGGGAACTTGTGAACTAGTACTGTAGTTGACCTTTTATCATGGAAGAATGATATTGGGAATTGACTATTCTGGGTGAATGCAGAGGTCTGGTACAATCTGGGGCAGAAGGTAAAAAAAGTTCAAGTTCAAGGCCAAGAAAGTATTCCCCAAGTAATGAAGAGCTTTTGAATGCTCTGCTTCATATACCCTGAGAAGAATGAGCACCTTTGATCCGACTCTGACTCATCTCTCCAAATAAGAAAATTCTAATAATTGCTTTCTTTTATGTAATGGACAGATTTGACACTTCAAAGCCATATCTAGGTTGATGGGTGAATTCACTGACTGAAGATTACTGAGTGAGGGCTTTATGAAGGTTAGTGCAAGAAGTACCTGCTAATCAAGTCACCATTTAGACCACTATTTCATTGTAGCATACATATTTTAAATTACTTTTAATACATTAGCAATTTATTGGTAGTCGGCTTCTCAAATTTTTCAGTACTTTAACATGATACAAAAAGTGACACAGATCTACTATGAAACACTATTACAACCAGCCACTGCTAGTTTATTGTAATTAATTACTTTGAAAATTATTTGGAAGGTTGGGCGGTGCCTGTGGCTCAAAGGAGTAGGGCGCCAGCCTCATATACCAGAGGTGGTGGGTTCAAGTCCAGCTTCAGCCAAAAACTGCAAAAAAAAAAATTATTTGGAAGGTTGTGGGGAAAAACACACACCACGCATGTACACTGCTTTCCTCTCTCTTTCTGTTTAAGGCTTTGAATTACAAAGTTCATATCAGTTCATATCGCCAAGTCAGAAGAGTAATGTCTTCCTGTGTTTCATTCCTCATCACTCAGCCAACTATGCGCAGATAGCACGGCACAAATTTCAAAGGTAGCTTGAGAATACAATAGTTTGTGATGAAACTATTCCTAATTACAAGCTATTGGGACAATATTATATTATTACACTTATAGATAATTAACCTTATAACGTCTAAGATCACAGACCAATGCTTGGTTCGATCATGAAGCCACTACGTTAATCATAAAAGGTTTTTTAATGGTAAGAACGTGAATTTTTATAATTACAGTCTTTTAAATCTTGAAGGTTTGAAAACAATTAATATTCATCAACATCTATCCTGATGGTTCTCGCCTCATACGCAACTGTAACAAATACATTATTGCTAACGGATAACATCAACTTCGTCTGAAAGATGCAATAGTTTTAATTTACGCTTCTCTTCTTAATAGAACTTTTCCCTTCTTTCTGTGTCAGACCCTGTCCTTGGAAGGCCTGCCTGTACCCTGTAGCTGCTCTTGGTTTGCACCTCACTGGGTGTTAATTTGACCTGAAAGAACTCATACATGTGTTTGTCTAAATCTTTGTCACAGTTCCAGACACTGCCTCATCTTCATCCTTCCCAGCCTTTTTCAAGCTTCAACCTCTTTATTTCACAGCTTCTATAGGGACAGCTATTGTCACCAATTGCCCAATGGAGTGAGAAATGATTTTACTCCCAAAAGAGGCTCCATCCCTTTGTGTCTTTCATGTACAAAATCCTCACACTAGATGCACGTGCACCTTCCTTCCTTCCCACACGGTCGCAAGTGGACTTGGCTAGAGTGGAGGTACGTTGTTGCCACATCATGTGTGAATCACTTGCCCACCTCCACCACCTCCTCCAACCAACCCTGGGGAAAAAAAAATGATGCAGCTTGAATGCCTCACGATGAGGCATAAAAAAGCAAAATGATGGGAATTTGCAATTTCTTGTATAAAGGATTAAGAAAAGGAAAATCAACAAAGATTGGCAGTGAGTGCTGTAAAAAAGTGTTTTTTAAAGAACATGGGAGCAAGAAGGAGAGAAAAAAGGTAATAAAATGGATATTTTAGGATTATCTTGAAATATAAAATTGTTTTTAAGATATATATATATTTAAGATATATATATATTTAAGATATATATATAAGATATATATATTTATATATATAAGATATATATATTTAAAAAGATATATATATTTAAGATATATATATTTATATATATATTTAAGATATATATATTTATATATATATTTAAGATATATATATTTAAGATATATATTTAAGATATACATATTTAAGATATATATATATTTAAGATATATATATTTAAGATATATATATATTTAAAATATATATATTTAAGATATATATATTTAAGATATATATATTTAAGATATATATATATTTAAGATATATATATATTTAAGATATATATATATATATATATCTGCAATCCCCTGTTGAAACTTTAAAGACAATTTCCTATATACTAGTTATTAAATCTCATATTGAGAGAACCAGACCGATGCCATTTTAAGCGTTCAGTTTCGTTTACTCCGCCATTTTGTTTTGAAAGTTTCACTTTTTTATAAAAGCAGGCATTTCCCCCAAATGATGAGTCACCGGCTTCCAATCAGAAACTGCCCTCTGGATCAGGACATATGGCAGGCCCAGTGGCAGCCAATCCAGAAGCAGTCCCTTTGTTTAAGTTGTATACACCCACTTTGCTCTGCCGCACTATAAAAATCCCCTGCTACAGAGCTCAAGGCTCCTGGCTTGGATCTGTTACAGGGGAGCCCCCGGGAGCCCAAGCTTGAGCTTGCAATAAAACGGCTCTTTCACTTTTCCATCGGAATCTGCTCCCTTGTGGTCTTTGGGGACTTCATGATCTGGGCATAACAATATCAATTATTATAACTCACATATGATTGTCAATGATATGCCTGATTAGTGCAGTTCTATTTCAAGGGCTGTGGAGCCAGATGGTTTTGGAGTGTGAATTTTCCTGGCCTGAGATGTGTTTGAGTTTTGATTCCAATGCATACTAAATGACTTTGGACAAGAAACTTTAATCATTCAGCCATTAAATAAGTGTTAAAGAGTTTTCTGTGCACTGATAATGGTATTGAGCAAAGCAGGAACATCCCTGTGATCACAGACGTTGTAATCTCAAGGAAAAAAAAAAGCCAAGGATAAAAGATCTCATAAATAGAACATGTGCCAGTCACTACAATACACCTCCCCCCATTCAATCATTAAAGCAGGCCCATGAGAGGCTTACTATTATAAACCTTTTTATAGGGATTTGATATGATAACTGAGACTTATTAACTCACACAGACTTAACAAATGTAAAACAGGAATTCTGTTCCAAACCATCAGACTTTAGAACCTGTGCCCCTTCTACAAACCAGCTCTCCGGACTTTAGTTCCCACCTCTAAAAAATGAGGATTGTGGCATTAATTATTAAGTAAGGTTGTTGTAAACATCAAACAAGATAACCTGTTAGAAGGACATCTTATAGTTCCTGGGACATAAAAGAAGCTTGATCAATTATCAATACCCTGATGGTTATTTTTACTACCATGGTGTTTAAATGATGTAATCACAGATAATGCCTCAGATTCCCAGGGGATCACACACAGAATGGTTCCTAGGACTCCCTGTTACCTGCATCAAATCTCAGGTTTGGCTTTGAGCTAACCCATCGAAAACACTTCAAACAGCAACTATATGTCTATTGTCTCAGTTTTCTTTTCTGAAAAACTAGGATGATAGTATTAATACATCTTTCCCTCTTTCACAGCAACAGTGCACTCAAAATACAGCTTAAATAAGACAACACCTCTTTCCTTTGGAAAATCTCAGAGAATTTCTATTTTGGCTCTATATTCTACAGTTTTTTTATATAACATAGATTTCACTTAGTCTTGGTTTATATCTAGCTTTAAACGGGATGTTAATTTGTATTTTTTCATAAACTAATATTCATTCATTTACTCAACAGATTATTATAGAGTATCTTCAAAGTACCTCAAAATAACGGAATAGATGATGAACCCGTCTCAGTCTCAGTTTACAAAGAACTTTTATTCCATTGGCAAAGATACACCAGGAACTGGAAATCACAATCTAGTGTAAAAAAAAAAAAAAAAAAAAAAAAATGGAGTTCCATAATCTGATTCATCATTCTACCTTCTAGAGGACCAAACAGTAAAAGCTTTTAATCAGAGTCAGGGGTGGGAAAAAGATTTCCCTGAAGAGATGATTTCTAGGTTAACACTTAAAAAAAAAAGAATATGAGTTAACCAAGCATAGAAAGATAGAAAGAAGAAAAAACGGTTCAAACACTGGGAATAGCAGAGGCAAAGGCCAAATTCATTCCGATGACAAAGTTCAATGGAAATGGATTGCCAACTGATCTGTGAAAAATTGAATAATTCATAGAAAAACATCTTGAAAAGTGAAATATGCTAGATCACTATAAAGCATTTTTATCCCTAATATATTCTCTCTGGTGGGTAAAAGTGAAAAAAAAAAAAAAAAAAAAGAACAGGATTGAAAGTATATCTAATATCAAACATTATCTTTTCCCCTAGGCCATAGGCAAAATATGTAGTTAAATTTAAACACTTTTTATTTCCTCTAAATTCTCCTTTAATTCTGCACTGTAATGTTTTGGTACCATTCTGGGGGGAAAAAAAAGAAGAAAAGAAAAGATAGCATATAACTACATTTCCCTATAGGGATTTTCTGCAATTCAGTTACATTTGTATTTGACCCAATTATCTAGTAGGAAAAAATGTTATGAGTGCTATACACATTTATTCAGGGCAACGTTGTCATAACTGCATAAGTAATGATCAGAAACTCACACATGATGAAATAGTTCACTGATACATAATTTTAAAAAGATCAGACTAAAGTGAGGGAATTGACTGTCTCCTGAGAGGAAAGTCAGTCCATCAGAGATTTCCAGTCCTACCTCCGTGGAAAGATCCTTCTAATATTGTGCTCCTGGGTGGATATAGAGCAGAGATTCTGAACACTAACCCATAGAAGGGCTGTACCAGAAGGCTCCGTGTGGTTTGGAAATCTTAGACCTTTTCATTAGAGATACAGATTCAGTCTGTGCATCTCAATTCCTAGTGTAGGATCCAAGAATTTGTGGTCTTAAAGCAAAAGTTCAGAAATGCTGACAATCATTAGTAAAGCAGCCACATTTGGAATGCTTCCAAGTAGAACATACAGTTGACTTGACAAATGCTCTGAGCCTCCATTTCTCTGCTACCGATTGAGGGGAACCAGCATCCTGCTCTTAGGAGAATGGAGTTTCTAGATTAAATGGTACTGTTGCAGGAAGACGAGGCCCAATGGAAAGAAAGAGCACCCAAACACCATGTATATAAGAGGAAGGGCTTTACTTACTGTCCAGGAGCTTATGGTATAGAAGAATTCCAAATGGCCATGCTCCCTGACTGGCTTGGTTTTTCCCTTTTTACCAACAGTCAAGAAGTTCCAGTCCACAGGTACCCTTCTCATTAGCCAGTTTGAATCAAGCGGGACATGCTATTCCAGCCCCTATAGCACTACAGGATTTCACAGAAGTGGAATTTTCCAAGTTCCAGGAAGTTAAGTTTACAAATTCCCAAGAGCTGAGTCACCGTGGAGAGGACCCTGCAGGTGTATCCTTGTGCTCTCCTTGAGAAGACCTGTTCCCCTAGACCTCACCCTTCTCGGGTATCCTCTCTCAGTCCTACCACACAGAGCCTGAACGTTTGAACTAGTCATAAACACATACGATAATAAAAGATCCACTCAAGTGAATATTCTGCACCTTTCTGGGGCAGGAACTTCCCCTGGCTCCTCTTGCCAAGGCTTTATTCAGGAATATACTCACTGTAGACATTCATTGCTTAGCATTGAATTTGAGGCTTCAATTTTGCAAGTGGTTTAGTCATAATGGGCTCAAAGCATGACTCGAAATGCATGGAAATTTGATTTGTATGAGTCATAGTGTACTGTGTGAGCACATGAATGCAGCGTCATAGCCTTAACATGACAGGCTGTGTAACTTTGGTGGGAGAATGGCATACTTCATGAAGCTGGCAGTAGCAATTTTAGGAAATAGGTATCAAGTATCAATTTCTATTACCTAAAAGGAAATAATCAAATAATGAAGATATTCTAGCAATTAATAACGTAGACCTTAATAACTGAGTTAAAAACAACAGGAGTGTTGGAATGCCAATACTCCTCGTTGAAGTATAGTAATGTAAGGAAATCAGTGACTATTTTTATAATTTCAGTGCATGAGGTCATAAAATCTTAGTGGAACCTGGATATGGTTCAGGTAACACATATGCTCTGTGATTTCTGAGATACTTAAAGCATAATGTTTATATCATCAAGAGCTGTAGAGTTCTCGATGTAATTTTTTCTACTATTTAAATGGATAATTCAACATGAAACACTGGGAAGGGATTGAATAGTGGAATATACCAGATGAGACCGGATAATAGGAACTGAGGTACACAGGCCTTAGAGTGAAGATCTGTATGAATCGGTCTAGGGAGACTATCAGAGCTCTGGGCTGGGTTTAATGTTCACAATAACTCGCAGGCTCCTACTTTATGCCTCCCCTGTTTTTTGCCTTTTTCTTCCTAAAGCACACCTGTTAGTTTTTATTTCAGAACTTCAGCATAATTATAAGTATTAAATCGCCTAACAATGAAACATTTTAGTAAGTACATATTTAAAAATTCTTTCAACATAACACAAATGCCTTTAAAACAATTGCTGTCTCTTTTTTTAAAAAAAATTCTACTTTTCTTTGAAGGGAATAATTAAATATTCCTTTTCTCTCTGAAACTCTCATTACATATCTCTGGTGTGTGGCTTATTATCACAGAAATGGTCAGCAAATGTGAAAAAGGAGAGTTTTGCAAACTCCTCCAAAGTACTATACAATTAACCACCACCCCTATGCAACTTGAGTATTAACTTGTCATCTCATGTGTTAATAAAGCATGGTAATAATTATTTTTTTCACTTTTAATTCAACATATCAAGAACATCCTAAAAACCTTCTGACTTTAAATTTGAATTTGAAATATTTTCATCACCCTCCGGCAACACCCACTTATAGATTAATAGTCACTTCTCATTTCTGTTCCCCACCTCTGGCAGGTGCTACTTATTTTCTACCTATTTGCTCTATTATTTATTTATTTTGGACATGCCATGTAAATAGAATCATGTGACATATTCCTTTGTGAGTGGCATCTTTTAATCGCAGTTGCGTTCTCAAGGTTATTACCTTTAGCAGACATCAGCACTCCTTCCCTTTTTACCACCAAACACTATCCCATTGAATGGACACCTTAACAGTCAAGATTCATTCATCACTTGATGCACATTTGAGTTGTTTCTATTTTTTTTTTTTGTACTATAAGTAATGTTGCTATAACATTTGTGTGCAATGTTTATGGAGGGCATAGGTTTATTTTTATTGGGGATGTATTTGGCATGGAATTGGTATATTCTAAGATCTCTACATTTAACAGTGTGAAACTACCAGGATGTTTTCCAAACCAGCTGCGTTACTTTACCCTACACAAATGACATTTCCTATTCTCTGCATTTTCATCAATTCTTATTACTACCTTACAATTTTAACTACTAATACTATGGCCATCCCAGTAAATGGCATCTCATGAAGATTTCATTGGCATTTCTCTAATGGCTAATGATTTTGAACATCAGGCTTATTGGAAATTTCTGTGTCTTCTTTGGAAAAATATTTATGTCCTTTGCCATTTTAAACTATTTATCTTTGAATTATTGAGTTCCACCTGTCCTTTATAGATTGCGAATACAATTCCATGATCAAGTTGGTGGTTTGGAAATACTCTCTTGTTCTGCGGGGTTTTTTTTACACTTTCATGATGATATTCAATGCAGCACAAAGATTGTGAATTTTGACACAGTCCACACAGTCAATATTTTATTTTCTAGCCAGTGCTTTTAGTGTCATATCTAAAAAACTGTTAGTCAACACACTCTCATGAAGATTTGCTTTTCTTTTATATATATATATATATATATATATATAATATTATATATATATATATATATATATTTTTTTTTAAATTAAGTCCTTTGTACATAGATCATGAATACATTTATGCTGTTATGGGATTCAATGTGTTGATTATTTCTACAATTTGGACTGCTTACATCCTACTGATCAACATAGCCTTCACCTCGTTTACCCAATTTCAGCATTAAGACATTTGTGTTCTACACCTGATAGTATTTAGGTTGTTTCAAAGGTTTTGTCCGTTTTAATGTCATGTGTTTTTGTAGCTCCATATCTCAATAAATATTTATTCTACTGTGTAATGGTATATACTGATCGATGGAGAATTTTGTACTCTATACATTGATGCTGTTCATTTTTTCTACTTTTAATTTTTTTAATTCTTTTCAGCCTA
>CAUYPK010024096.1:0-20812 GCA_963574355.1 Loris lydekkerianus
TGATAGTAGAATAGTCTAAATTTCATATATATGTGAAATGTCTTAAAATTGATTCCAACACATCCCACACTGATATTAAGAGAAACCATGTTGGGTGATGTGAAAAGTGTTCTAAAAGAAAAGTCTCTGGTTTACACATCACCAAACAATATTTTTTATAAGTATGATCTGCAGATAAACATTTTTAAAAATCTTCATTATAGGCAATTATTTTCTGCTCTTCCATTCATCTCCTTAAAATGATTTGAGGCCCAATAACTTAAAATTCCATATTCTTTTTTTTTTTTTTGGGGGGGGGCAGAGTCTCACTGTGTGGCCCTGGATAGAGTGCCATGGTGTCACAGCTCACAGCAACCTCAAACTCTTGGGCTTAAGCAATTTTCTTCCCTCAGCCTCCCAAGTAGCTGGGACTACAGGTGCCCGCCACAACCCCCAGCTATCCATCTTCTTGTATTTTAAGTGGGGACCAGAGGGGAAAGACATAGCCAGGTAGTAGAACAATGCAAAGAGCAGTTCTAATCAATTAAAATGAGTTTATAAATCAAATTTATTTAAAACATGGCCAAACATAGCCTCCAGCATAGTAGATGATTTATAATATACTTCCACTATATGATATACATTGCTGTCTCATACTAACTTCTGTCAGTTCTGGAATACTAAAGGGCACAGAGGGGAAGACTGGCTTTTAAGCTAATACACATTAAGATGCAGTGCTAGAATTTCTGTTGTGGATAAATGGCTCCAGCTTCAAGTGCCAGTAGTCAATCTGGAAAATACGAAAGATGTGCCAATCCACTAAGTTCTGCCAATTTTTAGCAAGTAGTCTGAATTAAATGGCTGTTTGAAAACTTTAAAACTAAGATTTAAAAACTAGAATGACATACAACAAACTGTATTTATATTTTATATAAGCACAAGCAAGTTTTAATATTTTGGTTGAAAAGTACTTAAGACAAAAACACCAAATAGCAAAGTTTCAAAAACAATCAGTTCAGCTGGGTGTAGTAGGGCACTCCTGTAATCTTAGCACTCTGGGAGGCTGAGGCAGGAGAACTGCTTGAGCTCAGAAGTTTGAGACTAGCCAGAACAAGAGCAAGAGCAAGATCTTGGCTCTACTAAAAATAGAAAAATTAGCCCAGCATTACAGTGGGCACCTGTAGTCTTAGCTACTCCACAGGCTGAGACAAGAGTATCCCTTGAATCCAGGAGTTTGAAGTTGCTGTGAGCTATGCTGATGCCAGGGCACTCTAGCCTAGGGAATAGAGTAAGACACTGTTGGGGGGGTGGGGGTGGGGAAGAATCAGTTTAAATTTAGATTATCAAATTTAAAATAAATATTAAAATGAATTCACTTAGTTTTAATTCACTTCGCAAATTCCAGAGATATGGGAAGTAAATACTTTTCTAGGTCTTGGGGAAGCACCCAGTTCCATTCCCTCAAAGGACTCTATCTTCTACCCCAGTATTTCCTATCTTAAATTATCAACACAAAGAGAAACACAGCTGATTTGTCTTGATAGAATCCTCCATGTCCTTAGATCATTGAATAAGATATTTTCCAGAGCTTCTTCAACTAATGAAATTCAGAATGAAGCCATCTTATTACCAAATTCTGCTCTTCGATATAATGTCTGAGCAAGTTCTATCTGTTCTAAATTACAGGATCTTCTTTTAGAAGTGGAGAACACCCACAATATTCAAATGTGGTTAATTTCAAAATCTTTGGTTAATCTGCCCATTGAGTCTTATTTAAGTATATAAGATTCAAAAAAAGTAGGATGATCTATTTTTCAAGTATAGGCCCACCCTTTCAAAGAAAAAAACTTCAGATTACCCATTCATTAGTCTCTCTTCTGTAATACACAATTCTACAACAGTGATCCTCAAACTGGCTTAATTAGAACCTGTTAGGAGCAACAGATCACAGACTTACTAATCAGAATCAGAATTTCTTAACAAGTATCACATGGGTTCTCATGTCTGACTAAAGAATAGAAAAGAAATTAGGAAAAAATACCCAAATATACAGTATAAAGTTCAGCCAAAACAGTTGATACTATAAAATGATAATGTTTTAAAAAGCTTTTAGGAAATATAGGCAAAATTTTTCTAAATCTGGATAAATGGTAGGTTTGCTCAACATAAAACTCAAATAATTGAAGAGCAAAAACATTGATGAATTTGATCAAATAAAATTATTATACAGTGGTGTATATTTTATTTTTTCAAATATGTATGTTCCAAATTAAAAGGCAAACTGGTTACCCTCAATGACTCCCTACCCCACCCCACCCCCCAAAAAAGGGCAAATTGTAAAATACTAGTCTTTTAGAACAAATTAAAGAGGTATCCATTCCCTTCCCTCCCGCCCTCCACATCTTCCCTTGACCTAATCTATGGAAAAGATATCCTTACTAGGCCTACCATAGGGAAGCATCCAACAGTCATCAGAGTTTAGGACTGAAGTTCAAACTAATAATGCTAATGTTATTTAATTTTGTTTTCCTCCTTCCAAATACTACATCTTCTATGTATGTGTCCTCTATGGGGCCTGGTACCAAGCAAAAATTTAGATATTCCTGCCTGTATCTCATCTTTAGAATGACTTCATACGTGTGAAGTAGCCCATAATGTTGGAAATATCTGCATCAAATACACTGATGAAATGCTAGTAAGTTCATTAGCTCACCGTAAATTGCTAACAAAAACTCTAGGCCATCCAGCATGGTGGCTCACACCCATAATCCCAGCACTCTGGGAGCCCGAGGTGGGTGGCCTGCCTGAGCTCACAGGGTCAAGACCAGCCTGAGCAAGAGCAAGACCCCATCTCTAAAAATAGCCAGGCATTGTGGTGGGCGCCTACAATCCCAGCTACTTGGGAGACTGAGGCAAGAGAATCGTTTGAGTCTAAGAGTTGGAGGTTGCTGTGAGCTACGACGCCACAGCACTCTACCCAGGGTGACAAAGTGAGACTAAGAAAACAAAACTCTAGGCCCATGCTTTAAAGGGGCAAATAATAATAGGCAATTTATAAAAAGAAAAAAGTGCAAGTGATTAAGCAGAGTATTACATTTTACCAACAAGTATATTAAGTCAAAGAGAAAAGTATCAATTTTCATCATGCAAATTTATAAAAATGATATATCCCATTCTCATGTTGTACTATTCCTTGCACTATGGCAAAAATACTATACTATGATTCACCTTTGCTGGGTTATATTGGTGGTTCTTCTTTTTTGAGGGGTGAGGTTCTTCAATAGTTGCTAAAAAGCTACTCCACGTGGGGGGGGAAGAACCCTAAAGTAACTAGAGAAATTAGTAGCATGTTGTTACAAGGATACTACAAAAGCCACAGTGGTGAAAATTAAAATTCACCATGCGTCAGCTGGATGCCAGGAAAAATATGCTATCTCTATCTTCATCATGATCCTATAAATTTAAAGTAATATTCTCATTTTATAAATGAGGCAAATGTGGTTCAAAAGAAAGCTACCCATGCTCAAACATCTAGTAAATGACAATGCTAAAATTTAAAATAAAATCTGACCACCTAAACAAATGTTCCTTTTAGTATACATTAAGTTTTATCTTCACAGCAAAAACAAACTCTCTAAAAATAAAGGAATGGCTAATTACAGATTCACCACCTCAAAAATTAATTCATAGTCATTCAACCTAAGGCTTTTCTCATGTCTACTTCTTATCTCCTTTGTTCTGCTTGGTCTTAACAGCCATCTAAAGGTACAAACTCTTTCATATCTAAAATTTTAATGATTTATTCTCAGTTCTAAGCAAACATGCCTATCTTTTCAGAAATGGATCTTGCCTAAAGCAAAAAGGGGTCTTCAGCACTCTTCTGGGTTTTTTTTTTTTTGAAACAAGAGTCTCACTTTATTGCCCTGGGTAGAGTGCTATGGCATCATAGTTCACAGCAACCTCAAATTCTTGGCCTGGAGGAATCCTTTCTGCCTCAGCCTTCAAAGTAGCTGGGGCTACAGGCACCTGCCACAACCCCCGGCTACTTTTTGTTAGAGTTGGGGTCTGCTCTAGCTCAAGCTAGTCTCAAACTCCTGAGCTCAAGCAATCCATTCACCTTGGCCTCCCAAAGTGCTGGAATTATAGGTATGAGCCACTGGGCCCTGCATCAGCACTTTTCATAACCTCCATGAGTATGTAAATCTAGACTTAATTTTGGAATCATATTTAGTCTTTCTAGAATTAGTTAATACCAACCTTTAGTACTAATGTCATGATTTCTACTACGCAGACTATGGAGAAAAACAGTAAACTAAGCCCCAATTCTAGTAGCTGAACCACTCAACCTATGTGACAGAAATGAGTTATAAGGAAAAAAAGTGATCAGACTTTCTAGGATTGTCATTTTCTACTCTGAGGGAACTCTTTCATTCACCCCAATACGCCCCCCCACACACAATTTTCACTTTCTTTTTTCTTTGGCACAAACTCCAACTTTATTATTTTGGTTCATCATGAAGAGTTTCAGGGCACCAGATACATGTATATTGTAGTCTCCATTGCTCCTGGCATCAAGATTCTGACTTGGGCTAGGACTTGCATTAAATCTTGGCAACAATCCCAGGAACTCACTACTTCCTCAATTCACCTGTAGTCTCTCTGCCATTAGCCTAATTTTTCTCCTTTGCCACCTGTGGTTCTGTTACCGTATCTCCATTTTCTTCATGTTCCTTTTTGGGCCGCTGTCAAAATTTGGCAGCTTCTTTCTTTTTTTTTAAACTGAGTCTTACTATGTCATCCTCGGTAGAGAGCCTCAGCGTCATAGCTCACAGCAACCTCACTTGGGTGTAAGTAATTCTCTTGCCTCAGCCTCCCAACCAGCTGGGACTACAGGTGCCCACCACAACACCCGGCTATTTTTTCGTTGCATTTGTTATTATTGTTTGGCAGACAATAAATAAACCCAGACAAACCCTGGGCTGGGTTTGAACCAGCCAGCTCCAGTATAATACATGGCTGGTGCTCTAGCCACTGAGCTACAGAAGCCTAGCCAGCTTACTTCTTTTTGTCTCCCTTTTTCTTGGCCAGGTCAGAGGGCATGGTGACGAACCACGGGGGTAAGTTACTCTTCTTTCAGGGAGCTGAGCTTGCTGCTTGACCTCTGCACAAGTATCACTTTCTATCCATTACTGTTACATGCTTAAAGTCACAACCTACTTGGGCCTCAATTTTCTCCTCTGAAAATCTATGCAGTACGGTAACCCCCATCAAACTATCAAAGCTCCTGAAATTTATGACAGTAGGAAGCTATTATGAATATAGCTGAGAAACTTAAGGTCCTATGGATTCTCAAAAAAAGTAAAACTAGAAACTAGTAAAAAAATAAAACTAGTGGCGGTGCCTCAAGGAGAAGGGCACTGGCCCCATATACCAGAGGTGGCGGGTTCAACCCCGGCCAAAAATTGCAAAAATAAATAAATAAATAAAAATAAAGCTAGTAAAACCCGTATGACTCAGCAATTCTCTTCTGTGTATATAGTAATCCTCCTCTTTTATCCACAGTTTTGCTTTCCAAAATTCCAGTTATCTGTGGCCAACCACAGTTCACAAATAGGGTAGGATACTATAGTATAATAAGATATTTTAAGAGAGAGAGGTACCACATTCTTGTAACTTTTATTACAGTATACTGCTGTAACTGTTGTACTTTATTAAGTCATTGTTGTTAATGTCTTACTGTGCCTAACTTAAAAATTAAACTTTATCAAATAGCCGGGTGTTATGCTGCGCACCTGTGGTCCCAGCTACTTAGGAGGCAGAGGCAGGAGAATGGCTTGAGCCCAGGAGGTGGAGGTTGCTGAGAGCTGTGATGTCACAGTACTCGACCCAGGGTGACAGCTGGAGGCGCTGGCTCAAAAAATTTTTTAAAAAAAATTAAACTTTATCACAGGTAAGTAGGTATATGAAAACACAAAGTATATGTAGAGTTTAGTACTTTCTGAGGTTTCAGGTACCCACTGGGAGTCTTGGAATGTATCTAAGACTACTGAACATTCAAAGGAAATCAAATCAGCATCTTATAGAGATGAGTTCCTATGTTCATTGTAGCATTTTTCTCAACAGCCAATATATGGGAAAAGCTAAGTGTCCATTGAGAAATGAAGAAAGTGTACTATATATACACACGATGGATTATTACTCAACTGTAAAAAAGGAGAACCTACCATTCACCACAACATGGATGAGTGTGGAAAAGTAAAATAAGCTAGACACAGAAATAAAATAAAAATATCGCATGATCTCACTTACATGTGGAATCTTTTAAACAAAAAAGTCAAATACATAGAAACAGTACAATGGTAGTTACAAGGGTAGGAATGGAAGAGAAAGGGAAGATGTAGGTCGGAGGGTACAAATTTACAGTTATGTGGAAGAATAAGTCTAGAGATCTACTGTATGCCACAAGGAACACAGTTAACACTACTGTATTGTAACTGAAAATTTGCTGAGAGATTTTAGGTGCTATTAACACACACAAAAAGGTAACAACATGAGATAATGGACAAGCTGTTAATTTGTTTGACTGTAGTCTTCATTGTGTATATGTGTATCAAAACATTTTGTATACCTTGAATACCTACAATAAATAGCTCTTACAGAGAGGTTCTTACAGAGGTTACAGGTAAACCCATGGAAGCCCATAAACATATGTTCACCTTTACTAAAACAAAGCCAAGAAGAGAATGGAAGAACAATGGGACCAGAGATTTGGGGTTTGTTTTGTTTATGCTTATCGCCAGTGACCATAACAATACATAAAACAGGCTTGACACACAATAAATATTTCATGAATAATGAAGAAAATAATAGCATTTTACAAAAGCTAAGTTTGAAATAATGGATAACTACACAATTATTTTCCATTTACCTTTGTTTCCCAAGATGGCCTCATAAGATGGTAAAACGTGGCTGAGACTAGCAGTGGTGATTTAAAGAAAAAGTAAGGAACAAATTACTCCATTAATAATAAGAAAGAGGCAAATTAAACATTTTTCTTCCTTCAGCACAAACTGAGTCATCTCAGTCATATTTTAAAAGTTGAACTGTAACGTTATTGAATTTATTAGAAAATAAGCACAACAAAAAGGACTTTACCATTGCCAAAGCCCTTCAGAAGGGGCTCTGCCCAACCTTTTGGAATGAAGGAGACTATGTGGTTTTTAAGCAAAATTCTCTTTACATCTCCTTTAGAGTTGCAGCAAAAACACTTCAAAAATGATTTAGCACTCTAATTTTGCCGATACAAGCCAAAGCATGGAGAAAGCTTTTGTATCAGTATCTTGCTTGGTCCTCAAAATTCTTGCTCATTTTAATCAATACCCGAAGGTGCAATAAACAATTTAAGAGCCAATCCCTCCTCACTCATTGCAAAGTAGTCAAATCCTCTCTGAATTCAATTATGCTGGTGCTGCAATTTTTTTTTATTTGTTTGTGTTCAATCGACAGGGCAACACTATAAAATCTGTTAGAAGATCTTTCTTGATTATTTTTAAGAGAAGAGCTGGGGCTAGGCAGGATGTCTCACACCTGTAATCCTAGCAAGATGGGAGGATGTTTGATGTCAAACGTTTCAGACTACCCTGAACAAGAATGAGACCCTGTGTCTACAAAAATAGAAAAAATTAGCCAGGCATGGTTGTGAACACTTTAGTTCCATCCACTCAGGAGGCTCGGGTAGAAGAATCCAAAAGTTTTAAGGTTGTAGTAAGCTATAATAATGCCACTGTACTCCAGCCTAGGTGACAAAGCCAGAGATGGGGTGGGGTGGGAGTGAGAGAGACAGAGAGGGAAGGAGGGAAATGCTTTTTTTTTTTTTTAATTTGTTTGTTTTGTTTCTGGGAGACAGAGTCTCATTTTGTCACCCTTGGTAGAGTGCCATGGCATCATAACTCACAGCAACCTCAAACTCTTGGGCTCAAGTGATTCTCTTGCCTCAGCCTCCCACATAGCTGGAACTACAGGCACCCACAACAATGCCTGGTTAGTTTTTAGAGATGAGGGTCTCACTTCTTGCACAGGCTAGTCTCAAACTCCTAAGCTCAGGCAATCCACATATCTCAGCCTCCCACAGTGAGGGGAACCATGACTGGCCCACTGTTTTAGTTCATTCAATGACTATTATTGCAGTATGGGTTATGATGTGCCCTTCCCATTTTGTCTTCAATATAATGTAGGAGCTGTTTTTAAAGAAACAGAGCAGTAGAGCCCAACAGAGGTAAGAGTCAAGGAATTCATTAGCTGTATAACCACTGAAGTTACCTAACTTTTCTTAGCCTCAGTTTTACCTGTTAAGTGGCAATAGTACTATCTACTTTCATATGGCTGCTGAAGGGATTAAATGCAGACTTAAATTTTACTAGCACTCTCTGATGAAGCCCTACTCCCACATCAGGTTTTATGTATGTATGTGAGACAGAGTCTCACTTTGTCGCCCTCAGTAGAGTGTCATGGCATCACAGCTACAGCAACCTTAAACTACTGGTTTCAAGAAATCCCCTTGCCTCAGTCTCCTGAGTAGCTGGGACTACATGTGCCTACCACAACGCCACAAGTTTTAGAAATGGGGTCTCACTCTTACTCAAGCTGGCTTCATCAGATTTTAAATATCTACTGCATGAAGTCTCAGAGTACCCAGCCGGCTGCCATGGTCCCTCCCTTATGTCCCACAAATTCCCAAAATTCATTAACTAAAAGGATACTTTAACACATTCAGAAGCATTTAAGACCCTACTCTACCATGTGCTCTAAATTGCTTTTGTTCATTCATTAAATATTCAGAATATTTTCCTGATTAAATGAAGCATAGTGCTTGGCACTTAGTTCAGAGCTAGCTATAATATACACAACATGATTTGACATGCATCTAACTTGACAGCTCTTAAATATTTGGGTCATTCTCTAGATCAATTGATTTAAGGAATAAAATTGTATCTGAAAGATAAATATTAAGGTTAGAATTCAATTAGAAGAATAGTTTCCAGGCCGTGCTTGTAGCTCAGTGGGTAGGGCGCCAGCCACATACACTGAGGCTGGCAGGTTCAAACCCAGCCTGGGCCAGCTAAAACAACAATGATAACTTTAACAAAAATAAAATAGCCAGGCATTATGGTGGGCACCTGTAGACCCAGCTACTTGGGAGGCTGAGGCAAGAGAATCACTTCAACCCAAGAGTTGGAAGTTGCTGTGAGCTGTGACACTATAGCTCTCTACCCAGGGCAACAGCTTGAGACTCTGTCTCAAAAAAAGAAAAAAAAAAAAAAAAAAAGAATAATACTTTCCAATAGTGGCAGAAAAAAATTTAGAAAAAAAAAATGCTTGGTTCAATTTCATATGAGTTTTTAATTAACCCAGGAAGAAAAAAGCAGCAATAAACCATGCTCTCCTATTTGAGCATCAGAAAATAAAAGAACATCTTAATCCTTTTTTTTTTTTCAGTTTCTGGCCGGGGCTGGGTTTGAACCCACCACCTCTGGCATATGGGGCCGACGCCCTACCCCTTTGAGCCACAGGCAGCACCCACATCTTACTCCTTTTTTCTATATTCCTGCTTCTCAACAGATCTCCCAGGCTTTCCTTAAAAGATCAGGAGGTTGTTATTCTTTGGAATATAGGTTGCTCATGAAACCACCTAAATAAAGCATTGACAATCATATGCTTGAGAGAGGGGTAAGGGAGGAGAAAAGGAGGGAGAAAATGAGCTGTCAAAAATCAACAGTGCTTATTCTTTTGCCAGGAATGTATTAATATTATATAATCTACATGCTTCCCCAAGAAGCCAGTGTCAAAGTTAAAAAGCTTTTTAAAAAATTACTTTTATTCTTAATCAAGTTCCCAAAGACATTCTGAAAATGGGACATTAACTCCTTCCCTGTCTTTAAATTACATAATAAAATTTATCCATCCCTATACCTCATTATAAATTTTTAGTACTTTACTCCTCTGCCATGTCAAGGAGACGCTCATATATGTATATATATGACATTTTAAATATTCATGCTCCTTAGAGTTTTTCAAAGTTCAAGTCACAAGGTATGAATAAAACTCTCAAGAATTTCCTCATGTCATTCATTAGTCTGGTCTACGTTTTTATTAGAAGAGTCATGAATCCACTGCCACAAAGAAGTATCTAATTGTATTCATTTAAGAAAGCTAGTCCAGATCTTACTTTAATTTACGCTAATTTACAAAACTCCAACTTTTACAAAAACAGTTTTACCACTGAGTGGGAGCCACATTAACTGGAAAGGGCAGTAGTCATAGAAAAAAACGAGCTCATTAAGACAGATTCTACATAGAAAGTGCCACAGCCTAACTAGTTATTCTCAATCTAAACACCAAAATCTTTTTTTTTTCTCATTCAGTTGGTTACTTCTTTTTATGTACTGAAAAATTATGCAGTCGAGTTTCCCACATTTGGAGAAATCACAGGGGTTAGCACATCCGGAGTGCAATGGATAAGCTTCGCCCTGGGAAAACCACCTTCGTGATCATGGTATCTCCCCTGCCAGGTAAGGTGAACACCAAAATCTTGATTATAACTATCAAGAAGGCTTAAGAATTAATGCTGGCAGTGGGCACCTGTAGCCCCAGCTACTAGGGAGGCTGAGGCAAGAGGATCACTTAAGCCCAAGAGTCTGAGGTTGCTGTGAGCTATGATTCCATGGCACTCTACCCAGGGCCACAAAATGAGACTGTCTCAAACAAACAAACAAACAAACAAACAAAAAAAAAAAAAAAACAGCTCAGCACCCATGCACAGTTGTTATGGTTTCAGCCATATACACCAAGACTGGAGAGTTCAAGCCCGGCCCAGGCCTGCTAAACAACAATGACAACTACAATCAAAAATAGCCAGGCACTGTGCCGGGCACCTGCGGTCCCAGCTACTCAGGAGGCTGAGGCAAGAGAATCACTTGAGCCCAGAATTACTGTGAGCTGTGACGCCACTGCACTCTACTGAGGGCGACATAGTGAGACTCTGTCTCAAAACAACCAAACAAACAAACTAAACAAACAATAAAAAAAGACTTAATGCTGTCAGTCCCTCAGTCACATTAGCCCTAAAATACTTGACAGCCACATGTGGCTAACCTTGTTTTTTATACAGATTCTATAATACAAAAAGGCAAAAAAACCTGTTGACAATATGAACTGGAAATCTGAACTAGGCAGGCTCTTCTGATTTTTACATGTTGACAATTAATTAAAAACTTTCAAGATAATAATAAAAATACTAGAGACCAGGGAAAACTGACAACTACATGCACTGTGAACCTAGGACAGAAAATAGTTACAAAAAAAGTGGTGACCTCTAGATAAAGTCTGGAGTTTAGTTATTATTAACTCTGGCTTTTTAGTTTTGACAAACGTACCACAATAATGTAAGGTGCTAGTAATGGGGTTAAATGAATGAAGTCTACATGAGAACTCTCTGTACTACTTTTCAACTTTTCTTTAAATCTAAAATTACTCCAAAATAAATAGCTAAAAAAAATAAAATAAAAATAACATTGAGTGGGACAAACTTGCCTGTTAAGTCTCCAGTTTGTAATCTCTAATCACTGTGAACCCCAAACTAAAAACAATACAAATATATTAATATATACCACAAAAGAAAAACAATACATTTTCATGAATCAGGAAAAGCCAAATATGAAGGGAACCGCTGTCAAAAAAAGAATGAAGCGAGTGAAACCAATGGCAAAACAATGTAATAAATTTTGACGTGACTTTCATACATTCAGTCTAACATTCTCAGAGTTATGGAAAAATCTAATAAAAACAAGACCCAACTATGTTCTTATTTCATGTAAGAATGTAAGAGGATGACTTACATTTATAAATGATATAAACAGTAGGTACTCAAAGATCGTGATCATGGGCCAGAATACCTGACAGAATATAATCGGGTGCCCAAATTTAAGATACATATTAACATCCTAAGAAACTAAAAAGGGAAAGATTGATGGTAGTTGGACTGAGTGACCCATTAGAAGATAAACTCAGAGAGGTTTACAAAAGCCATGATAAAGACATTCTTGGCTGAGAAACTGATCAAAAAGAAACAGGAATAAATACGAAAGAGTTAAGAATGCTCTAAAAAGAACAGGGAGTGATGGGAAACAGATCATGGGAGGTCAGATTAAAGAGGGCCTTGATACCTGAGCAGAGTAGTATGGTCTCGAAGCACCAACAAAGAGGGACAACTTAACATTCCTATAAAGGGGAGTGGTGTGAGAAAGTGGAGTATTAGGAAAACTAATTTGGTGATGTTCCTACTTATCTGGAGATGTTCCTGTGTATTATTTCGCATCCCTGTAACTGTCTTAGCTATCTAGATTCAAAGCCACAGTATCACCTTAAATTCCACTTCCAATCACACCAGCTGCCAGTCCTGCCAATTAACCTCAAGCATGGATTATCAATCTTTTACCTCCCCCTCCCCACTAAGACCTCAGTTCGAATCTTTATTACCCTTTCCATTGCTTTTCTTCTTTCTAACCTTGTTTTTACTGATGACAGCCGCTATTGACAAAGACAGGTTCTTAAAGCATAGCTTACAATCATGACAAGCACCTTTGCTAGCTCCTCACTCTTAACTAGTGCCCCTACCTCCAGGCCTATAGTCTGTCACTTCCCAATACCCCCACACAAGAGACAAAAGCTGCAAACTCATATTCCATGTTGCAATCTACCTGCCTCCTCTGCCTAGAAGGCCTTTCTCCTCCTAGTTCTATCATTCAAATCCCTCTTTCGGCCAGCATTTTTCACTTACAGTAGTTATTACCTTTCTAAAAAGAAAGAAAAATCAAAAAACAAACCAAGTTGCTCCTCTGCTTAAGCTCGTCAGAGGCTCCTGACTGCCTACAAAATGAAGTCCAAGTTCCTCTTTGATCTAACCCCTGTCTATTTCTTCATCTTCAACTCTGCCCACATACTGCTGGGTATTTACACTCTAAGAACACCACCGCTGCATATTATATCACAATCATTTCTTTTCTCTGTGCTGATCAGGTTGCCATTTCTGTCTACGGCCATTTCATATTCTTTTTTTTTTTCTTTCTTTCTGGAGAGACGGGATCATCTTATTATGTTACTTAAGATGGCCTCAAACTTCTGGGCTCAAACAATTCTTCTGTCTCAGCCTCCAAGCAGTTGGGATTACAGACACATACCACCATTCTGGTTTATTTAAACTTTTAAGACTCAGTCATAAAGAGGTCTTCCTTAACCCTCTGTGTTAGGTTAATCATCATAACTTTGTGGTCCAGGACAGCTTGCATGACTTTTAGTTTAGTCAAATTACATTATACTCTACTATGTTTGGGTATGCACTCCCATTGCTACCCTCTCTCCAGTAAAATATAAGGTACAACTGTCCTTACTCTTATACAAAGGAACTTAATACATGCTACTTTAACTGGCACTGACCTCTAATAAAGATAGGAAGCACTGTAAGTGCATACACCAACCAAATGTGGAGATCATGCTGTCGCCCTGGGTACAGTGCTGTGGTGTCACAGCTCAGAGCAACCTCAAACTCTTGGGCTCAAGTGATTCTCTTGCCTCAGCCTCCCAAGTAGCCGAGACTACAGGAGCCCACCACAAGGCCCGGCTATGGTTTCGTTGTAGTTTGTCATTGTTGCCTGGCAGGCCAGGGCTGGATTCAAACCAGCCAGCTCCGGTGTATGTGGCTGGCACCCTAGCCACTTGAGCTACAAGCGCCAAGCCCTTCCATGTTTCTTTACCAAATAGTTAATTCCTGGGAGGATGAAGGACTCCTGACTCAGGACCTGAGAGGAATTAGGCTCCGGTTTCTTTGTTTGGGGTATACTAAGCACTGTTCAACATGACACAATGGCCATAAAATTGGCAATCTACTACTTTTTTTTTTTTGGAGGCAGAGTTTCACTGTGTTGCCCCGTAGAGTGCCCTGGCGTCACAGCTCACAGAAACCTCAGATTCCTGGGCTTAAGCGATTCTCTTGTCTCAGTCTCCCAAGTAGCTGGGACTACAGGCACCTGCCACAACACCCGGCTATTTTTTGGTTGCAGTTCTCATTGCTGTTTGGAGGCCCGGGCTGGGTTCGAACCAGCCTGCCAGCTCCAGTGTATGTGGCTGGTGCCCTAGGCACTGAGCCAGCAATCTACTATTCTAAGCAATAATACAGAGATGCCACTATCTGCCTATAAAGGGGGGGGGGGGGGGGAGGATCAACAGTACCCAGAGAACAAAAAATAAAGCAGGCAGAACGCCCAAGGAATGGGGGAGTCCTGGAGGTAATCCCACACAAGAAGGATTTTAAAAGGAAGACTGAAGGGAAGGTACCTGTGCTCAAAGACTCAAAACAAGGGAATATGCTAGGAACTGATGTTTATCCTAGAAGACAATGTTAAGGTAGGTCTTGAGGCAGTATATTCTAATTGCAGCAATACACACCAGAATAAACCATAAAACCCCAAAGGATGACTCCAAGGTACATATCACTGAAGAGGTCTGTTCCCACCCTCTGTTTCTTTCATACTCTTCTCTCTCCCATCCTGGAGCTGAATAAAAATGCATACAAACAACCTTGCTTTAATGAAAAAAAGAATAAAAAATAGCTTTAAACAACGTACCTTTGATTTTTTGTTCAGTGGCCTAAAATAAAAACAAACAAACAAAAAACAATGTAAATATGAAACTGAAAGAAGTGGACGGTTATGATAAAATGCTCACATATTACTATTATATAAACATACACACTTTCATTAAGTAAGGAATCTGTCATTTAGATGAACTGCATAGGAAAAGATATGCAAAGAAAGCATGCTTTTCCCATAGATGTGCCCCACTGTCCTTGACACTATGCTTATTAATAAAAACTAATGAAATTTTTTAGATACAAAGCATAGAAGACATCATTGTACGATACAATTTTTAAAACAGGAACTGCACTTTTCTCATGATCTCAAAAACGATTTTCATATATATAACTGTCACCTTTACATTCAATGGATTTAGTAAGGTTTATTTAAATGGCTTCCAAAATTATTATAAATGATAAAAGATGAATTAAGTTTTCTGTAAGAAAAGCTATATATAATCACTTTAGCCAAATTAGTAATAAATTTAGCTTGAGGAGGTTAGACTGCTATTACAGTCACACATAGTCAACTTTAAGTATTTCTGATACATCTGACAATTCATTAAAATTACTGTGTAAAAAATTAAACTCACAGGGCAGCTCCTGTGGCTCAGTGGGTAGAATGCTGGCCCCATATACTGAGGGTGACGGGTTCAAACCCGGCCTCAGCCAAACTGCAACAAAAAAAATTAGCCGAGCGTTGTAGAGGGCGCCTGTAGCCCCAGCTACTCAGGAGGCTGAGGCAAGAGAATCACACAAGCTCGGAGTTGGAGGTTGCTGTGAGCTGGGTGAGGTCACAGTACTCTACAAAGGGTGATAAAGTGAGACTCTGTCTCTATGAAAAAAAAATTAAACTCATGTAAACTCTGTTTTCACTGCTTTCTAATGTCTCCTCCTTCTCTCCATGTTTTCTGATACACTGCAGAGAAGGGCTTGAAAGCAGCAGAGTTGCCTCAAGGTAGCTAGTTGAAATTTACAGGGGCCTCAAAAACAACTACAAAGGACCCAAGCAAAAATAAATTTTTTTGATCAAGATCAAGTGTATGGTTTTCTTTTCTTTTCTTTTTTTTGAGACAGAGTCTCACTTTGTCACCCCTGGTAGAGTGCTATAGCATCATAGCTCACAGTAACCTCAAACTCTTAGGCTCAAGTGATCCTCTTGCCTCAGTTTTTCATTTTTTAGTAGAGACAGGGTCACATTTTTGCTCAGGCTGGTCTCGGACCCGTGAGCTCAAGCGATCCACTCGCTTCAGTCTCCCAGAGTGCTAGGATTACATGTGTGAGCCACGCACCCAGCCAAGAGCAAGTGTATGTAAGTCCTGAAAATAAAAGATACAATAGGGTGGTGCCCATAGCTCAGTGGGTAGAGCGCCAGCTACATACACTCAGGCTGTAGGGTTCAAACCCGGCCTGGGCCAGCTTAATAGCAATGACAACTGCAAAAAAAAAATAGCCGGGCATTGTGGTAGGCACCTATAGTCCCAGCTACTTGGGAGGCCGAGGCAAGAAAATCACTTAAGCCCTAGAGTTTTAAATTGCTGTGTGCTGTGACGCCACGGCATTTTACCAAGGGCGAGGTAGTGAGACTCTGTCTCATAAAAAAAAAAAAAAAAAAGATACAATAATAGGGAAGTGAAGAAAGACTGAATAGCCAGAAATTGTTTCAAAATGAAGATAAAGCTTTTGTTAACTGGCAAGAGACCTGATAATCCATTTTGCTTAGCTATATTATATTAAAATACCATTTAAAATTATATCATTATAGAATATATGATAAAAACTATAGTAATTTCCTTAATATTGAAGCCACAAGCACTAATCTTTCCCTGGAAAGCCAGAGAGTCAATCTAGGCACTGAAGTGCTTTACCAAGTTTTAGAGCAGTAGTGATATACAAAATAATGAAGGCTCATCTTTTATTCTATGGATCAAAATTTAAAGAAAAAAAAATGATGGAAGGACAATGCCAAAAGACCAGACAACTAACCTGACAACATTTAATTTATTTCTGAGAAGTCATTTTAAAAATCTGATAGTAGAAAAACAAGTCTTATTAGAGAGAGGTAACATACAAACACTTTTAAATATTAGAAATGTCACGTTAAATAAAGACACATTATTTTCTGAAGCCAAAGAATTAGTACAAAAATTACTTTGCATGTTTAAAACTGGTTTTATTATTTAAACTCTTTGGTACCTTTCACAGTTTACTTCCAAAAAAAGTTAAGTTTTAATACATAGACACCATGACCACATTATTAAAACTTAAGGTATACAGGCGGTGCCTATGGCTCAACAGAGTAGGACGCTGGCCCCATATGCTGGAGGTGGAGGGTTCAAACCCAGCCCCAGCCAAAAACTGCAAAAAAAAAAAAAAAAAAAAACTCAAGGTATACAATGTTGCTCTTCTAGGCCTTGGACACAAAAGGGTATCTGCTATGCAACTCCTTTGGAAAAACAACTCCATTTTGCTTCAGAACAATGGTCAAGCTTATGCAGAATTCTGTCATCTACAAAGAATGGGACCAAGAAGACACCTCGAGGTTTGTCTGCCCCTCAGAACACTGACCTAAGGTAGTGAAGGAATATAAATAATAGAAACCAAGAGCTCCTAACTGATTAGAAGGAAACAAAATTGATAGAGTTTCACTTCTTTAAATTAAGTTTCTGTGTTGTGGTCTGCAGACCTGGTACATTACTCAAATTATTAAAAAGATAATTTTCCAAGTGGGGTCAGTGATTTTAAGAGTTAACTGTACTGTCCAAAATAGTAGCCACTAGCCACATTCAGCTACTGACCAGCTAAAACTGAGATGGGCAAAACATATTTAGTACTTTTAACAGAAGAAAAAAATGTCTCTTTAATATTTTACACTGATTACATATTAATAATAATATTCTGATAATATTAGACTACATAAAATATTAACCTCAAATATTTCTTTTCACTTATAAATGACTTTGTCATTTAAACCCTCTGGGTCTCAGTTTCCTCCTCCCTCAAATGGAGAAAGTAATTGTCCCGTTTACCTTTCAGGGCTATTATGAAGATCAAATAATAAAATATGAAAGACTTTTTTTGGAAAAACTTTAAACAATGTTCAAATCTGAGGCAGCATTGTAGATCCTCTTACACATGAGAATTAAGATTATAGAAACAAAATTATTTCCTTTTTTTTTTTTTTGTAGAAGACAGTCTCACTTTATCGCCCTTGATAGAGTGCTGTGGCATCACAGCGCACAGCAACCTCCAACTCCTAAGCTTAGGCGATTCTCTTGCCTCAGCTTCCTGAGTAGCTGGGACCACAGGCACCCACAACAACGCCCAGCTATTTTGTTGTTGCTGCAGTTTGGCTGGGGTTGGGCTTGAACCCGCCACCCTTGGTATATGGGGCCGGAGCCCTACCCACTGAGCCACAGGTGCCACCCCAAAATGATTTCCATTTTTAACATTTTTTTCTTTAAAAAAATCTGAGCCATGATTCCACAAGCAGTTATGGTTCCCTCAGTTTATTAATAAAGATAATCAGACAAGTGGCAGAACATTACATGCTGGGTGCTCTGTTTCTAACAGACTCTTTACTGCTTGTTCCAGCTCCAAGATCCTGAAGCCTACCTACTTCAGTGGTTTGAGGCTTCAGGGTCCAAAATCAGACTACCTTTCCTAGCTTTGAATTCTGGCTCTATCATTGTGTGACTGTGGTCAAATCTGTTAACTTCTCTAAAGTTTAGTTTCCTCATATATAAGACTGGGGTAGAAATGCCCACCTCAAAGTTACTTGCAATTAAGGGATTTAACTTACATATAAAGCACTTAGGACAGTGCCTAGCATATAACAAGCATTAATTGCTGCAGCTATCGACAGCTCCACCTAGTCATGCTTTGGCGCTGTTCTTTGGAAATTACACTACATTGATTCATAGTTCTTTAGTCTTGCTTTTCTTTTTCTAAACATTTATAATGCCTTAACCGTGCCAGGTATTACGTCCTAACACTAGGAATAAAGGATTAATTTAGTTCAATTTGCTTACTTTAAATGAAGATAATCAGTGCTCAGAGAGCTTTCCTATGATTTAGCAAGCACCCCTCAAAATCTAGAACCCAGATCTATTGAATGATTTTTTTTTTTTTAATGAAGAGAGGAGAGTAAGGTAAAATCAGGGATGAGACTATATATAAGAGAAGACCTATCCACCCTAGATGAGCATGTATCTCCAGGCCTGGTCATGTTACCATTGAAGTTACTAAGAAAATTTACTAATTAGACTGCCTGATATGATCCCCAAAAGGGCAATGAAGGCGAAAGTTTTTTACAACCTGGGTTTCATTTAAATTTAAATTTAGTACATTTAAGTCAATAAAACTATAAAAATCCCTTCATCTCTTAAAACAATAACAAAAAAACTCCTGAATGTTGAAACATTCTCAATGAAGAAAAATCTCAATTTGTGGGGGTGTTTCCTCTCAAATCCTCAACCATTATATGCTTTCTAGAAACTATAATTACATGCTTAAAGTAAAGGTTATACTAAATTATCCCTCTATAATCTATTTCTCAATTGCTTTTCTCCTTCTTATTACATTTCCATTAAGATCCCTTTAAGAAATGTCTTTTAAAAACAGAATCTGGAGAGAAATCTATGCTAGCCTATTGCTATTACTGTTGTTCCCTTTTTTATAAAGTATGTAAACATTCCCATGGGCTGTCAAATTATTTTCTACACCTGAGAATCAGAAGCTAACAGCCCTCATTCTTAGATACTAAACAGAAAAGTGTTATATACCACATCACATAGTAATTTATACAAAAACTTTTTTTTCTTTTTGTGACAGAGTCTCACTTTGTTGCCGTTGGTAGAGTGCTGTGGCATCACAGCTCACAGCAACCTCAAACTCTTGAGCTCCAAAGATTCTCTTGCCTCAGCCTCCCAAGTAGCTGGAACTACAGGCTATAAAACAACTTTTCAAAAAAATTATAAGCAAAAGTCATTTGGTCACTGATCACCATACTAATCAGAGACATAACAGGGGCAGAAATATAAGTCACCTAATTTTTATGTAAAATTTCTATAAAAAAGATTGTAAATACTGTATATATTCGAGTGTAAGCCGAATTTTTTCGGCACAAAATTTGTGACGAAAAACCTGAACTCGGCACAAATTTTGTGCCGGAAAAACTCGGCTTATACTTGAGTATATAGGGTATTTAAGTTTGTATTTAAATAATAGAATAAGAAAAACTTTCCATAGTAAAAATATTATAGAGTCTAGTTGTGTTATTTGTTTATTTAAAATAGAAAATAACCCATGGTATGAATTTAAATGCTTTTAAAAGACCACAATGGTTATTAGGGATGGTTAAATCTGTATATTTTAATATTTTATGTATCCATGGTATAGAGACCTATTTCATGCCTTATTACAAAACTACCAAAATACATAGAGTTCCCCAAAAAAGTATACACATTTTAAGAAAGAGAAAAAAAAAATTTTTTAATTGCAATACTCAAGTCGCATTTGACTTCTTCAATGACAAGAGATGTAATATACAAGATAACAAACATAACGAGTACACAGTTTTCTCCTTTCTCAAAGTATGCACTTTTTTTGGCACCCTCTGTATTATTTCCCAATTTTAAGGTTCACCTTTAGATGGTAAAAAATAAAAGGAAACCTGTAAGGTAATGCTCTGCGTGAGAAGCATAAAATCATGACACAGTGCTTTGGAAAAGCACCAGCTGGAAAAGTTAGAAAATTTCAATTCTATTCCTAGTTCTGTCACCAAGATGAAACCAAGGTCAGCCACTTAATTCATTCTGATATTTAAGGTTCCTTATATTGAAAATGATGTGTTTATTAGAACAGATAATATCTAGTATTTTACAGAAATAAGAGTATATAGATTACATAAAATAAGCAGACTGTTGTTACTGTAATGAGTTTATGTTCCAATATTTATATAAATGAGCTTGCCCACCTGGTTGATTTAGATGTCTGCCACCTGCCTGAATACACCTGCTGACTCCTACTAGAGACAAAAGACAAGCTCCAAGAAACTTGTCTTAAAACTCTTGTGACTCAACAATCCTTCATATGGACTCTTAAGTGTGCCAATGTGGGGGTTCTTGTTTTTTTTTTTTTTTTTTT
>CAUYPK010024097.1:0-19343 GCA_963574355.1 Loris lydekkerianus
ACATGTTCTCTAGGCCCTTTAGAAAACATGGAGTTGTTCCTTTGGCCACATATATGCGAATCTACAAGAAAGGTGATATTGTAGACATCAAGGGAATGGGTACTGTTCAAAAAGGCATGCCACACAAATGTTACCATGGCAAAACTGGAAAAGTCTACAATGTTACCCAGCATGCTGTTGGCATTGTTGTAAACAAACAAGTTAAGGGCAAGATCCTTGCAAAGAGGATTAATGTTTGTATTGAGCATATTAAGCACTCTAAGAGCCGAGATAGCTTCCTGAAACGTGTGAAGGAAAATGATCAGAAAAAGAAGGAAGCCAAAGAGAAAGGTACCTGGGTTCAACTGAAGCGCCAGCCTGCGCCACCCAGAGAAGCCCACTTTGTGAAAACTAACAGAAAGGAGCCTGAGCTCCTGGAACCCATTCCCTATGAATTCATGGCATAATAAGCATATAACATACCACACAGGAGTACCAGTGGACCCATGTTTTTAGGTGCAAGAACCTATTTATTCCCCATGAGCTCATGGCATAAAAGGTGTACAGCACACAGGATAACCAATAGACCCCAAGTAACAGTGATACAAGGTACTGGAACCTATTTCCCATGAATTCAAAAGTCAACCAACACTTTGTCACATTCAATGGCAAGGTGCCTCCCTAAGCTACTGGAACCTCTTCCCCTATGAATTCACGGCACGGTAGATACAAATAATAGCATAAAAATGTTTTTTGTTCATTCACTACAAGTGTTTTTTTTTTTTTCCCCAAAGAAGTATTAAAACAAATTTTAATGTGTCCTAAAAAAAAATAAAAATAAATAAATAAAAAGCTGAAGAATTCAGCATTATTCTACTAGCTTTGGAATCCACTCAAGCCCTTGTACTATTATGTGAGACAAAATACATTTCTATTTGATTGTGCCCAGTGTTTTCTATGATCCCTCTATTAAAGCAGATTATCTTGTACTCTGACTAATTGCCCGTCAGTCATCACACCACCACTATCCAAGGGCATAACTAAACATTTTGAGAGCTGAGTAAGTGAGAGGCTACCTACATATTATGCAAAGTGGAGATTTTTGCAATTAACTTTGTATGTGCTTAAAGAACTAAATAATTCTTAACTGACTTTCTACAATTACCTTGTTCAGGAGTCCTGGCATTGTGACCTAGCAACTCTGTGGAAAATAATATTATTCTATTTTATTAGATTCATAACAATTTAGATACACATATATAAAAGGAGACATTTTCTAAAATTATCCAATACGAAAATGATATTCAAACCATATATTTCATAGCGGTTCTTTTGTTTTGTTTGTATATTTTCATTTTTAATTCCTGGTAGTGTCAGAAGAGAAAGATTATGGATTAAATTTTAAAAATATTCTTTTTTCACCTTTCAGAAATCCTATCTTTTTCTTCTTTTCATCTAATAAGAATTCTTAACAATTGTTAACTATCACCTGGTGTAAAAATTTTAATAAAAAATTCAGGAAGAGCTTTCTGGAATATTCCAATTATTACATATTCTTCAATACATTGAAAGCAATATGAAAGATATGCAACCAATCTGCTTTACACTTTTCATTTTTTTTTTTTTTTAGAAAATGACTATGATGATTCATTTTGTGTTAGAGTATGGTAAGGAAGTATTTATCACATTACTGTAGCTGGACTTCCTCTCTGCCAGGTTCTTGGTCTTGAGTCAAAGAATGAACCCATGGACACAAGAGTAAGTGACAGAACAGAATTTGTTGAAAGATAAAAGGTTTCAGGGAAGCCATGCCTGGCACACTGTTAGTCTACTCTTCCTAGTGGCCTGGTGGTGCAAGAAACCAACGGAAAATTATTAATGAAAGTTATAAAAAATTAATAGAGAAATAATAGACAAAAACAAAGAGATAGTTATAAGAGCAGTGGGGATTTAGGAGGCAGTACATCCTTCTTCATGAGGCATCTAGGATGCCACCTCGAGTATCAGACTAGCTCTATATTTATTTCATGCATCAGTGTTACAATCATAAATCTCATGAAGGCAAGGCAAACAATTCCATCATGGTTCTTGCTGTGCTTGCATTTCTACTAACTAGAGTAATTCTACAACTAATTACATTAATTGTATAGATTTGCTTGCTATTTTTTATTGTTTTAAAATATTTATGGTCTTAATATAAACAGAGGCTTGACAAGGTAGCCAATTAGAGGCTGACTCAAGGAGCAAACCCTAGCTGACCCACAGTCACATACCACAGACTTGATGTTTTAATACTCTGACAGCCATGTGGCCACACAGATAGACTCCTCTGGCCAAACTAAGGTGACAGAAAAAAAAGGGATATTTCATCTCCTTATCTGGTCTGGAGCAAGTCTTCCTGTGTTGAACAAAGTTTAAAGATTTCACATTCTTAATTCTCAAGAAACACTCTCTGGGAGCACCCAGCATCCCCCCAACCCCACAGAGAATGGCCACATGCTGCCACACAGAGGCTATGAGGGGAGTGGGGATATCCAACACGCCAGGCTTCAGAATATTAAAGTGACCAAGTCTCACACTTTGCGCTCAAAGCTAGGAATTTGCATCCAAATCAATCCTCTATTACTGTCTCCCTTTGTCCATACTCTGCACCCTGTTTCTACTTTAATTTCTAATCTAATAATTAATAATTGAATATTGGTTTCAAGTTCATAAAATCATTACTAGTAATGCAAACACATGAAGATATGACTCTTCCCTTAAGTAGCTCCACATGCACTCTTCAAAATGGTAGATAGATAAGGAAGCCTCTGTGGCAGCAGAGGGGGGCCCAAGTGGGAAGATGTTTGGGCCTTCAGTCTAGGGTTTTATATACTGCTTTTCCTATACTGTGAGAGAGTTTGGGGGACATGGGATGTATGTCTAAAATATGTCACAAACATTTGGCACCAGCAGCTTGGGCAGAAGTTAATTTTAAAACTGCCCTAGAGCCGTGGAATGCAGTCCTTGTTGTCTTTGCTCCAGGTGAACTCTTCCCTGGTCCAGGAGAGGTAGCAAAGCTGAGGTACTGGTCAGACTGCTTTTTAAAGAAAGCAGCCTGCAAAGGGCCTGTTTGTGCCTAGAGATGGAATCTGTGGTGAAACTGAGTTCTGAGCTCCCCCCAGCCTAGGAAATGGGGCCCCTGTCTAGCCTTCAGTGGGGGAACCCTGTATCATTAACATGTACATATTGTTTTCAAATACAAATGACAACATGCATCCCATATCTTAGAAAACTTTAGTAGATTTCCCTCTGCTGCAAGGCAGATGTCTAAAAAAAATACCTCCTTCTCTTCAATGCTCTCTGGTAATTTTGAAGGATAGATTTGTTAGGGATATTACTGAACATGGAAAGCCAATTGGGGGTGATGGTGACACAGCAATGATAATGCAAACTAGAATCTTAGCTAACACTGTTCAATTATCTATTTTCCCCCATTTTTACTTCCTTTATTTTGGAACTCAGCTTCAAGAGCTTATAATTGTTATATATTTCCTGATGAATTGGCTCTTTTAGCTTTATAAAGTGTCTTCCTTCTAGTAACATCTCTTATGTGCTTAATGTCTACATTGCCTGATATAAGTATATCCACATCAGCTCTCTTATGGTTGCCATCTCAGTGGTAGACCATATTTACCCAGTTACTTTCAAGTTGTTTGTAATTTTCTATCTCAAATATGTCTCTTATAGATAGAATATCGGTGGATATTTTGTGCTCCTGAAGGGAAAAAAGAGTGTCCCAAAGGAATGGAAGCTGTACCAGATATATCATAAATGAAAATTCACCAATTATCACCAGAGATTCTGACACACTCCTTTCAGAGGAATATCTAATCTTGGATCATCTCAACAAAAACATAGCATCTCCAGGACACATTGTAGTGAACTTGTCCAAAATCAAAACGAAAGAAAAAATTCTGCAAGAAGCCAGATATCCATAAGGGTGACAGCAAACTTCTCAAATAAAACTTTTCAAGCCAGAAGAGAATGGTCATCTACATTTAACCTACTTAAACAAAACAATTTTCAGCCTAGAATTATATATCCTATCTAAGCTTTAAAATTGATGAAGAAATCAAATCTTTTACAGATATGCAACATTAAGGAAGTTTGCTACAATAAGGCCAGCTCTATAAGAAATACTTAGACCTCTTTTCCACACTGATCATCACAATGGATCACCCGCAAAGTAAATACTCAGAAACTAAGAATAAAACCTGGTTTCCCCAATGGTGCCAATGATAAAACTAATCAATGGAATTTCACAAAATAAGATAACTAGAACTACAAATACTTACTAGTTGTCTCAACAAATGTTAATGGCTTGAATTCCCCACTGAGAGGTACAGGCTGGTTGACTGGATAAAAAAGCACAAGCCATCTTTATGTTGGCTCCAGGAATAAAACCTAACATCAAAATACAAAACAAGACTTGTTGAAGAGTTGGAAAGCAATATTTCAGGCAAATGAGAATTAGAAGAAACAAGAGGTCGTAATCTTATTTTTAGATACAGATGAACATAAAGCAACTAAAGTTAGACAAAGATGACCACTTCATTCTGGGGAAAGGAAAAACACAACAAAAGGACATATTAATATTAAATATTTATGCACACAACTTAAATGCTCCCAGATTTATGACACAGAGCTTAATTGTTTTAAAGAATATGCTATAACACCATAATAGGTATTAATTAGTCTAAAGAGTATGCTATCCTATAACACCATAATAGGATTATGAGGATTTTAATACTTCTCTGACAGAACTTGATAGATTCTCTAAACTGGAAGTAAACAAAGAAACAAGGAACTTAAATGTGACTTAGAACAATTAAGCTTAGTAGACGTATGTACAACACATCATCCCAAAGCTAATGGATATACATTCTTCTCATAAGCCCATGAATCACACTCCAAAATAGATCATATGCTAGAACACACATCAAACCTCTACAAAATTAAAAGAATTTAAATTATACCTAGTATCTTTTCAGACCACAAGACAATAAAGGTAGAACTCAACACCAGCAAAAATTTTCTTTCCCACACAAAAGCATGGAAATTGAACAACTTTATGCTGAATGACAGTTGGATAAAGGAAGAGATAAAGAATTAAATTATTGAATTTCTTGAACATAACAATAATGAAGCCATAAACTATCAAGACCTTTGGAATACTGCAAAAGCAGGCCTCAGAGGTAAATTTATAATATTAGAAACCTGGAAAACAGAAAGCGAGCACAACAACCTAAAATGAGGGGTCTCAAGTATAGGTAAAAGGAAAAGCAAACCAATCCCACCACCTAGGAAAAGGAAAGAAATAAGCAAAATAAAATCTGAAATATATGACATTGATAACAAAAAATCTTCAGAAAATCAATGAAACAAAAAGTTTGTTCTTTGAAAAAATAAACAAAACAGATAAACCTTTGGTCAGATTAACTAGAAACAGAAAAGTAATATCTTTAATAACCTCAATCAGATATGAGAAAGAGGATATAACCACAGATACCACAGAGATACAAGAGATTATCTCTGACTACTACAAAAAATCTATGCCCAGAAATTTGACAATGTGGAGGAAATGGACCAACATCTAGAATCACTCCATCTCCCTAGACTTAACCAGGAAGAAATAGATCTCTTGAATAGAGCAATAGCAAACATTTAAATTGAGGAAACAATAAAAAAAACTTCTAAAAAAAAAAAAAAAAGCCCTGGACCAGATGACTTCACAACAGAATTTTAACAAACCTTCAAAGATGAGCTTATGCCTATACTACAGAACCTATTCCAAAACATTGAGAAGGAAGGAACCTTCCCCAACATGTTCTATGAAGTAAACATGAGCCTGATAACAAAACTAGGAAAGGACCTAAATAAAAAGGAGAACTACAGACCAATTTCACTAATGAATATTCATTCAAAAATACTCAATAAAATCTTAGTCAATAGATAGTAGCTACACATTAAAAAATATATATACATCACAATCAAACTGGCTTTATCCCAGGGATATGAGTTTGGTTTAATATATACAAATCCATAAATGTAAATCACCATATAAATAGAATAAAAAACAAAAACCATTTGACCTTCTCAATAGGTACAGAAAAAGCATTTGATAAAATCCAGTATCTTCTTCTAACAAGAACACTTAAGAATGTAGGCCCAGCTGGCACATTTCTTAAGCTGATTGAAGCCATCTATAATGAACCCACAGCCAATATCATACTGAATGGAATAAAAGTGAAACCTTTTCCACTTAGAACTTAAGCCAGGCAAGGATGTCCACTCTTATCACTTGTTATTCAACATAATGCTGGAAGTTCTAGCCAATGCAATCAGGCAGCAGAAGGAGATTAGGAGCTTCCAAATGGAGACAGAGGAGGTCACTTTCTCTTTGACAATGATATGATTTTATACTTGGAAAACCCCAGATTCAACCACAAGACTCCTAGAAGTGATCCTGAAATATATTAATGTCTCAGGGCATAAAATCAGTATCCACAAATCAGTTGCTTCTGTATATGCCAATAATAGTCAAGCAGAGAAGCAATCAAAGACACAATTCCATGTACAGTATCTGCATAGAAAGTGAAATACCTAGAAATACACCTAATAAAAGAGGTGAAGGATCTCTACAAAGAGAATTATGAAACCCTAAGAAAAGAAATAGCAAAACATATTAACAAATGGAAGAATATACTCTTAGCTGGGAAGAATCAACATTGTTAAAATATCTATTCTACCCAAAGCAGTCTACAGATTTAATGTAATCCCCATTAAATTACCAACACCATACTTTGAACAACTGAAAAAAATAGTTCTTTGTTTTGCATAGAACCAGAAAAAAATACCTGTATCATGAAGGCTGTTCTTAATAATAAAAACAAAGCTGCAGGCATCATTCTATCAGACTTCAGGTTATACTACATGTCCACAGTGATCAAAACAGCCTGGTACTGGCACAAAAATAGAGACATAGACATATGGAACTGAATAAAAAAAAAAAAAAAAAAAAGATGTAACCAGTCTCGTATAGCCCTCTGATCTTTGATAAACCAAACTACAGGAAGATTCAGGACCTCAAGACCACATTCTTGGCAGGGGAGGGCACCCCCAGAAAAAGGGAAAATTAAAAAGTAAGCTGAAAGAGTTGAAATAAAAAAAAGTCAGCTAGTTTACCTTTAAGCTAGCCATTGCTAAACTTCTAATCTGAACAAATTTCTGGCCTTTCCTGAAATTCTGGCCTATTGGGGATACAGCTTACACAAATACCCTGCTGAGTCTGTGAACACTCAGAGGAAGTAAATGGTCATAAAAGGGGTTATGACAAGACCTGAAATAGATACACCTTCTAGGTCCGTTTCCTGCCTATTAAACAGACAAAACAGATACCCATTATGGAGATTTGCATTTGGCTGGGCAGAGACCAAGGGAATAGCTCCAGCCCTGAGATATGGGCAGGAAAGCTAACACCCCTTATTGCAGAGGAAAATCCTCTGTGGTGGTGTTGAGAGGAAAAATCCTCTCTCCTACTGATTCCTCAGTGGACATTAACACCAGTGGTGTTTTACTCCACAGTGAATGAGGGGAGCTTAACACCTCCCCAGGAATCTATGTGTGTGACTCCAGACAGGAGGCTTCCCCCACACAAGGCTCAAGTTTCAGATGCTACAAAATGGCTCAAATCCTTAAAGTTAATAATAACAACAGGAGCTGATAGCTCACTCAGAGAAACTACTGGCATCTTTGTTCCCTCTCTCAGCTTACCACCTGGGCAAAGAGGTTTCAATAAAAACCTGTGTGGAACAAAGACTCGGGGCCACTCACCGGGAGCTCATGCTGGTCCCCCCAGCTCCCACCTTTGAGAATTATATTCTGTGTCTCGTGTCTCTTTCTTTATCCTCATTCCTAACTTTATATTTTTCAGCTGGTCACACCAGTTCCACAGGTCTTAGCAGACCCTGCCCCCAGGGCAGGACCTCGACACCAAAAGAAAGAGTATGTTGGGGAAAAGACCTCCAATTTAATAAACTGTGCTGGGAGAAGTGGGTAATCATATGTAAAATACTGAAACTAGACCTGTTAACTTTTACCACTTACAAAAATTTACACAAAGTGGATAAACGATTTAAATGTAAGACATGAAATGATAAAAATTATAGAAGAAAACACGAGAAAAACTCTTATGGATGTTGGCCTATGGAACAATTTTACTGGCAACTGCAACAACAACAAAAATAAACAAATGGGATGTAATTAAGCTGAAAAGCTTCTGCATAGCTAAGGACACAAAAATTAAAGGAAATAGACAACCTTCAGAATGAGAAAAGTTATTTGCATGTTATAAATTTGACAAAGAGCTGATAACCAGAATCTATAGAAAACTTGAATTAATCAATAAAAAAGCACAAATAATCCCACCACTGAGCAAGGAACATGAATAGAACATTCTCTGAGGAAGACAAATTGCTAACAAACATATGAAAAAATGCTCAACGTCCCTGATCATCAGAGAAATGCAAATCAAAATCACCCTGACAAATCTCCTAACTCCAGCGAGAACAGCCCACATCACAAAGTCCCAAAGTTGTAGATACTGGTGTGGATGTGGAGAGAAGGGAGCATTTCTACACTGTTGGTGTGACTGCAAAGAAATACAAACTCATTGGAAAGAAGTATGGAGAATCTACAAAGATCTCAAGTTAGACTCTCCATTTGACCCATTAATACCACCACTAGGTATCTGCCCAGAAAAAAAAAAAAAAAAGTCATTTTATCATAAGGACTTTACTTACTTATGAATTTTTTAAGAACTATGTAATGGACATTATACTATTTACTTGGGTTTCAAAACAGTATCCCTTGTTGCGGGATCTGCCTCCTTTATATATGACTGACATTTTAGTAGCATTTTTAAACTAATGGCATAAACAGTTATTTCAGTCTATATAAAGTACTTATTAACTTTGATGAGAACTATTATAATTAGTTATTTAAATAATATACATATGTAACTAGTTACTAATTTTAGAATAATATGATTATTCATTTATTTATTTTTTAGACAGAGTGTTACTCTATTGCCCATGGGTAGAGTGTTGTGCCATCATAGCTAATATAAATCTCAAATTCTTGGGCACAAGCCGTCCTCTTACCTAAGCCCCCTTGAGTAGTTAGGACTATAGGCACCTACCACAATGCCTGGCTATTTTTAGAGATGGTGTGTCACTCTGGCTCCACTGGTTTCAAACTCCTAAGCTCAGAGGCAGCCCACTCACCTCAGCCTCCCAGAGTTCTAGGATTACACGCATTAGCCACCAACATCTTATGCCCAGCCAGAAAAATATGAATCTTCAAAACAAATTATAATTGTATGCACAGTATTAACTTCATAGTCTGGCTTCTATTGTGCTTACAATCTTTAAAGTTTCTGTTTACTGAATATTAACTGAAAATATGTATTTATTAGTCAGTTTGATTTAGGCTTCAGTCCCAAGAACAAGGAATGCTACAGAATAAGAGAATGGTAGTACTGGATAGAAATGGTTGAACTGTTCTCAGTTTCCTTATATGCTAGAAAAATGACTAAAAAATAGTTCTAAAACTTAATTCATTCAAAGTTTGGACAAGTTGAGTTAATTGTGACAATGGGGAGAAAATAGATTTCTAGAGAAGTTAGCTTAGTAGGCAATGCATTAGGATGGTATATTAGGTATCTGAGGTCCAGACAGAAATTTTTACCTACCAAAACACTAAAATTCCTCATAAGACAAATTAACAGAAGCCTGGTTTTGTTGTTTTGGTCAATGTGACAAGGAATAGAAGCAGGGTAACAACTGAGCAGCATGGGGCTACACAGAGTCCTACACAAATATTCTAAATTCCAAATCCAATGAAACAAGTCATTCTAAGCCTCACCTACCAGGAGGCTTGATTTGTACAGTTGTGGGGACCCACAAGTTCAAAATCTGTAGGTCAGGACTGCAAGCTGGAAACCCATACAAAGTTTGAACCTGCAACCTTGAGAGGAATTTCTCCTTTAGGAAACCTCAGCTTTTACTCTTAAGGCTTTTTGACTGATCTATGGGGCCTACCCACTTTAGCAAGGTTGATTTACTTAAAATGAACTGACTGTTAATGTTATCCACACCTTTGAAGTGCTTGTATATATAAACATGTGGATTAGTATTTGATTAAATAGCTGGGTACTATTAGTACTAATTGATGCAGACAACTAATACGCTGTGCAAGCTTCATTCGTCATAAAAGGTATCCCATGGGAAAAGTTTAGAACTTAAAGTGTTACATTAACCATTTCGGATTGTACTCACCATATGAAGCACAGAAACTACTGTAATTGCTTTGAAAGGAGATCTTGAATATTTCTTCCCTCAATTAGTTAGACTTTAGAAGATCAAAGCCACTACCTGCCTGTACAACTGTCCCTTTTGAGCCTGCCTGTTCTTTCTTGAGAATGTACTTTTGCTTCCAATAAACATAAAAAAGGAGAAGAAGAAGAAGAAACTCTCACTTGCTTGACTTATATGCTATGTCCAGAAATTCTTTTCCAGTTGATCACCAAAAACTTGTAAAAATCTCTACTTGGAGGCCAGTAACAATGCCTATTAAATATTTCCCACTTGTGAACAAACTGCTATTAAATTTATTATTATAATTAATTCTTATATTCTTGTTAATTTGTAACTATTCATTAATATGATATAAATCTATTTAAATAGTTGTGCTACAGTATTGTTTTTATTTATGCTATTTTTAATCATTGTATTGTCATTTATTTTTTTTTTTTCCAAATATTTTCTATGCCTGGTTAGTTTGATCTACAGATGCAGAACCTGTGGATGCAAAGGTCCATGTATATGTATTTGTGTGTATTAAACTGGCTAAGCAATTATTTGATATTTAGCAAAAGAAAGTCAAGTGTTCAGTGAATTGCAAGTACAATAAGAAGTAGGCTGGGTGAGAATGTCCTTGTTTGAGATAGTGGGGCAGCACAAATTCTATCTCCTCCACAGACTTTGCAGTGTTCAACTCACTGTGATCATTATTCAGTTGAGAGCTATCATGATGGTGCTCTATACACAACAAGGAGTTGAATAGTTAATTTAAGTCTGTGGCTCACAACCCCCTGGGATGAGGACAGATGGGTGCTGGTCACACAGCAGGAGGCCGGCAGGGCCAGTGGCAAGCTTCATCTGCACACACAGCCACTGTCCATCACTCACATCATTGCCTGAACTCCACCTCCTGTCAATCAGTGCTGCGTTAGATTCTCAGAGGAGCGCTAACCCTTCTGTAAACTGCATGCTAGGGGTATAGGCTGTGCATTCCTTACGAAAATCTTTTTTTTTTTTTTTCCTTTTTTACCTTTTATTTGAAACACAAGTTGTCTAGAAAATGCACAAAATTGGAGAGAGGGAGATTTTTGGGTGCATTGGGGGAAGAAAGGTTGTTTTCTTTTTTGTTGATTTTTTTCAAATGAATGTGAGGGTACAATTTTTAGGTTACATTGTTCTCATCTCTAGGGTAAAGTTCCATTTGTAGAAGAGCCCGTCACCCAGGGGGTGTGTTCACACGCCCGCACATTAGGTAAGAAACCACCTCATGTCCTCCCTCCATCTGCCAAATCCCCCTCGCCACTCACCCCTCCTGCTTCCCTCTACCCTGAACTAGACTATATTAGTGTTTTATTGTTATGAGCATGTAATTGTTTATATTTTGATTTCATATTAGTATGAAGTACATGGATATTTATTTTCCCATTCTTGCAATACTTTACTAAGAAGAATGTATTTCAACTCTATCCAGATAAACATAAAAGATATAAAGCCTCCATCTTTTTTTAATGGTTGAATAGTATTCCATGGTATACATAATACTGCAGTTTGTTGATCCATTCCTGGGAATCTAATGCCTAATGATCTGAGGTAAATATAATGTGCTTGAATCATCCTCACACCATACCCCTTACCCTGCCCCAGTCTATGGAAAAATTGTCATCTGTTAAACCAGTCCCTGGTTCCAAAAAAGTTGGGGACTGTTGATTTAAATGAATTCCCCTGCAGCTCAGTTTAATGAAAGAGACATACACACACAAAATAACACACGCGTGCGCACAGACACACTCCACACACACACATCCCGTAATGTTAAAATGATATAGTAGAGAAATTGCAAAACACATATTTGGAAAAGAAGGAAATCAGTTCTGACCATGAAACCTAGAAAAGTCACAATAGAAAGGTCAGTTTTTGAGTAATTCTTTTAAAATAACTAAATTATCTATATTTATCTTATGCTTGAAAATCAAAATAATAATAAAATATTTTACCAAAAACTAATGACTTATAATTATTTTCAAATAAAACATATACTAAAAAGTTTATATTAGATAATTTGCAGGAGAATGAAGGGAGGAAGAAGATTATAGAAATACAACCCAAGAGAGAGCTAATTTATATCAACCACAGTGAATGCCATTTAATGAAATGAAACTCCAAAAGACAAGGCTACAGTTGTCCACAGATTATAATGAACAAATTCTGTTTTAATGGAGTTTAGTTAGTCATTAAATATATAAATTTGAATTTCATTTGAAAACGAATTAATAACTAAAATTATGGAAACTTATTAACCCTAGCCACATGATTAGGGCTGAGTTGAGTTGTATGTATAGAATTGTAAGATACTGAGATGTATATCTTACAAATTGTTGTACAAACAACCACTGAACACTTCACCGCAGCTCCCAAATTACCACTTTCCATTACTACTTTACTAATATAACTGGAACTAGGACTTATTTAGCTCTAGCCAAATGATTTCAAAGAGGCTGATTATTTTCAGTCCCTAGGAACAGTATTTCAAAGCAGAAGAGGAATGTGGAGTTTACTGATGCAGTTGAAATGCCTTACAAATGAGAATACTAAAATTTGACACTAACAAGGTGGTTGCTGAAACCTCATTTTCTCTCATTGGTGGTGTTTTTTGCTTTTATTACTTTTTTCCTTTTTACTTCTATGCCAAAGGTTATGGGAGAGGGGCTAGGACCTAGTGAATTAGTATAATCAGTAAAGAAGAAAAGAGACATTTTATTAGAAATTTGCACTTCCAATTAATGTTCTATACTCTAAATATATAAACTATAAATATATCAACTTTAATTTGAGGACTGGGTCTGATACAATGGAAGATTAACACATAGTGCTTAACATTTAATAAATGCTGTGAAAAGTCCTTATAAAAGAGCCTACTGATTTCATTTTTTACTCTAGTATTTATTCATTATTTTAAACACTGAAAAAAATGGTGCTGAATTGCTACTGTATACCAAGAATTATTGTGTCATAAACTAAGGCATCTTTAATTTCCATTTCTTTCTTTCTTCCGCACTTTTCTAACTTGCATTCCTTTAAAATATATTTTACATAGTATATACATATTGTGCCATTATATATGTATTCATCTATATTATTTAAAAATATATAGTAATACAAAATATAAAGATGAATTGTAACATACAATAAAGATATTATTTATATAAATACAGTAATAAAATAATCTGTATATATGAATTTAAGTATATAAATTAATATACTTTCAGAATACTCAGATCTATGAATAAGACAAAGTTATAAGCAAATAAATGTAAGGCAGAGAGAATAGAATTTGAAAGGCAGCTATGCTAACCACTATACCACCAATGCCCACTAAGAGAGAAGAATTTGAAAATTACAAAAAGAATATAATGGATAGGACAATTTATCTCTCCTGTGAGGAAAAACTGAATCTAGATCTCATTTTGTAATATTTGTATGAATAAAAGTTTAAAAATAACTAATGGAAAGAGATGTTCTTTTATCTTTCTTCCACCCCCAGAGAGAAAAACCAGAGGATGTATATAAAAGACCTGAATGACACTTGGAGAGGAAAAAGCAGAAAACTAATGGGTGGAGATGGAAAGATACAGGACTGAAGAACAGGTGTCTGGGAAAGTCGCAAAGTATGTGGAATAAACTCAGAAATGACTCTACAGTTTTTACTTTATCCTAAACCTTATTAGAGTCAAGAAAAATTTTAAAATCTTAGTGATATGGTAGCTCCTTTGTTAACCCTTTTATTTATTCATCAATTTATTCATTAATTCAATGACTATATTTTGAACACGTGCTCACTGACTTGTACATTGGTCATTGGTTTAGTCATGTAAATCTAAACTTGTTTCATTGTTGATAACCAAAGCATAGAAGGTTATTGGAAGTACAGTAAGAAAAGCATACACACATATAGATCCTACTAATGCATGGGAGCAGGAAGTCATGGGGAGAGGGAAAAGGGAAGCTCAGAAAAAGCCAAAACTGACTGCATTTGTCAAGAGTACAAGACTTTGTCATTAACTATAGTCACCGTGATGTATAATAGATCTTGAACTTATTCCTCTCATTTAGCTATACTTATGTATTCTTTAACCAACCTTTCCTCAATCCTTCCTCTGGCTAATCACCCCAGCCTGTGACAACCACTATTCTCTCTATTTCTATGAGATAATTTTTTTTTTTAATTTTACATATGAGTGTGATCATGAGGCATATGTCTTTCTGTGCCTGACTTATCTCACTTAATATAATACCTTCATGGTCCATCCATGTTGTCAAAAATGATAGGATTTTCTTCTTTTTTATGGCTGAATTATGCACATATACCATGTTTTCTTATTTGCTAATGAATTATATACATAGACAACATTTTTAATACATTAATTTGTTGATGGACACTTAGGTTGATTCCACATCTTGGCTATTGTGAGTAGTATTGCAAAGAACATGGGTTACAGATATTTCCTATACATTTTGATTTTCATTACCTTAAATATACAACGTATCCAGTAGTGAGATTACTGGACATGTACTAGTTCTATGTGTAAGTTTTCAACTGTGGATATTAAATGTTCTCATTAGGAAAAAGTAATTATGTAAAGTAATTCATTTGTTAATTCCTATATTTCCCCCATTTTAAATGGTATACTTTAAACAGTAAACCTTCATGGTATACTTCCCAAAGTCACAGTGTACATGATAAATTTACATAATTTTATTCATCTATTAGAAACAAATAAACAGATAGACCAAACATGAAATAGTACAAAACTGGAAACTACATATATACCCATCATCAGTAGAGTGAGAAAATAAAATGAGATAGACCATGGAACCTCTGCTAGCTGGTCACTAACAAAAGGGTCAACATACAGAGGAGGTCAACATAGAGGGCAAGGTCTACTGTACTGACACCTGCATGTTAAGTGAATAACAGTCCAGTCTATGAAAATTAGGCCAACTTAAAGAGGTGGTCAGTGTAGGGAGGTGCTGAACTATGGAGGTTCTACTGCATTTGTACAATCATACACTACAGAGTAATGAGAATGTACAATATGCAACTGCAAACAACAATATGGATCAATCTCCTAAATATAAGGTTCAATAAAAGAGAAGCCCACAAAAGAATACACACTGTAGAATTCCATTTGCATAAAGTACAAAAACAGGTGAAACTAATGTGTTCCATTACAGGCGGGATAGAGGTTATCTGGGGCAGTTCCTAGGGAGATGGTCCTCCTGATGTGTTGGCAATGTTCTGTTTCTTAATCTAGGACTCAGCAGTGTCGGACCTGTGGCTCGTGGGCCACAGACTGATTTTTTGAGGACTTTTATTGCTTATCTGTGGTGTCAGATATCAGAAAAGGCATGCAGAGAACATTTTATTTTCTAATCAGCTACTGTGAGTGTTTGCACATTTAATTTGTGGCCCAAGACAACTCTTATTCTTCCAATGTGCTGTGTACAGCAGAGGAAAAAAATAGGTCAGACATCCCTGACAAGGGTTTGGTTACACAAGGGTGCTCATTTTATGATAATTAATTTATCTATGTCCTTAGAATAAATTTGATTTAGTCTATGTACAATTCAAGTAAAAATTGCTCTTGCTCTTAAAAATGTGAGAATTGAATGCTTCAACTGATGATGAATGCATTCTAGGTCAGAACTTCTGCATTTTGAATCAGCCCATTTCTGATGTCTGACGGAGAGAAAATGGCTGCAGGTGAGAAATAGGTAACATGGATGACTGACACTCATAAACTTTCTATGTTGGAGCAAAATGTCCAAGGTTTTTTGCTGAATTGGGGTGAATGGTTTGATGCTGTGGCTATTGTATAAGATTTAAGAGATTAAGGATAGAAAATCCTGAACACTGTTCTCTTCAATCACAGAAAGCATAACGTAGATCCTATAATCACTATCACTCTCAATTTTTGAAAAACTCATATCCTCACCTTTACATACATGTGACAATAGTCACATAAATAAGCGCACACACACACACACACACACACACAAACCACCTTTGTTCAGGCAATACAACGAATCTAGGACTTTCTGAACAAAGGCTCAGAAAACTTGTCAAGGAATTTATAGTGACATTATGTCTATTTCTTGTTTTGTTTCTTTACAATGTGTGTCAATAATGCATACATTTAAAAGTAGCAAAATAATAGAATTGACCAATAAATTTTGCCTCCTCCACATCTCAAATCAATTCAACTCCTTATGTTGCATGTGGTCTGCTACTGTTTGTTCTCTACTTTTCCAGTGTAAATAAAAGTGTAAATACCTTCTATCCATTTTTATATATAAATACACTAGACCTTTAATTTTTCAATTTGTATATTTTGGAGATCACAAATAATATGGTGTACTGACTTTTTACTTTCTTTATAGTATCACTTTACATATATATATATGTGTGTGTATATATATATATATATAAAATAAATATAGTAATATTTTATATGACACTATGTAGTATATATAACACTATGTAATAAATCTTATGTCAGTATACACTTTAAAGTTTCCTATCTTTTGCTTGTAATATAAAATCCATGCCCCTTAGGTCAGGTTAGAGCAAGATGGCTAAATAGAAACCTCCAGTGATCAACTCTGCAAGAACACCAAATTTAACAACTATGCATCCAAGGAAGCACTTTAAAAAGAACCAAAAACCAAGTCACTGATCACAATACCTTCTTTTAAGATTATATCAAGAAAAGAGGTACTGAAGAGAACTGAGAAGCCAGTTTTGCATTGCCTATACGTTGCATCCCCAGCAGTGGTGCAGCAGCGCACCAGATGGATAGATAATCCACACACTTGGAAAAGGTAAGACACAGTGATTGTGAGACTTGGCACCAGAACACAGGACCACCCTGCCATGGGGGAACACAGTGCAAGGCAGAATACTGCTATAGCATAGAAGGAGCATTTAACTCAGATCCCCAAGAGGGAGATCCTTTCTCTTGAAATCTTAGTTCAGGCTAGCTCCACCACTGGAGTGAGTTAATATGCCTGGAATGAGTTAATAAGGCAGTCAGGCCAAAGAGTCTGCAGATCCTGGGCAATTTCTGCAGCTGGTCTGGCTCAGTGCCAGGGAACACTGGGGTGCACATGACTGAGTAAGGTATTAAGAGATGCATGCAAGCCAGTGCCTATATCATTCCACCCCCAGGCAGAGCAGTTAAGGGAATAATCTTCCACTTGGAGGAAAAAATGAAAGAGTTCAGAGGACTTTGTTTTTGTTCAGAGGCTAGAAGGGAGCAGGATGCCCTGAGGGGAAACATTCATTTCTGGCAAGATTCACATTAAAGTGCCTTTGGGCTTTGACTAAACATCAGAGATAGCCATACAACAGCCATCATGGTCTTGGGGTGAGACTGAGCTGGATTCAGATGTGAACTGGTGCAGTTCTAGATGCAATGACTACCAGGGAGTGCCCACATCATTCTTCACACAACACTTGCTCTCCAGCACAGTTAGTGAAGCCAGAGAATGAGAGATTGCCTGGTGATCAAAGGAATTCTCTCTCATGTCTTGCCCAAGTCCACTAAGATGGTACCAGCAAAAGCTTGCAAGAGGCACTGCGTTACTAAGCTTGGAGCCCCAAAGCAGGGGTCACAAAAGGCTTAGTCACAACAGGCAATTCCCCTTTGAATATCTGGAAAGTCATTTTCAAGAAAGATGGGATCAAGAAGTCCAGACTAAGAAGACTAAAATAAATGCCTAACTGTTCATTACACAGATATTGACAACCATCCAAAAGGACCAAGAACATCCAGGAGAACCAGAAAACACCAAATTAAGTAAATAAAGTACCAGTAACCAACCCCAGAGAGATGAGATATATGAACTTAAAGATGAAAAATTTAAAATAGCTGTCCCGAAGAAGCTCAAAGAATGTCAGGACACCACAGAGAGAAATTCAGAAGCATATCAGATACATTTAAGAAACAGATGGAAATAATGAAATAAAATCAAGCATAAATTCTGTAGCTTATCAATTCAATTGACAAACTGAAACGTGTGTTAGAATTTATCAGTAGCAGAGTTGATATAGTGGGGGAAAAAATTAATGAGCTTGAAACAAACATAAGAGAAGAAAGGAAAAAGAACTTAAAAGAATGAAGCATACCTGAAAGGTCTAAATAAATGGCCTCAACAAGACAAATCTAACAGTTACTGGCCTCAAACAGCAGTTAAAGAGAGAGATTGAGTTGAAAATTTATTTCAAGAAATATTAACAGAGAACATTCCAAAACTGGAGAACGATGCCAACATTCAGCTACAAGAAGGTCACAGAACACCCAGCACATTTAACCCAAACAAGACTATCTCGAGATTTAATAGTCAAGCTCTCAAAGGTCACAGATATAAAAAATGTCCTAAGGAAACCAAGAAAAAAAAAAAAAAGAAGAAGAAAGTATATAAAGAAGCTCCAATTTGTCTGGAAACAGACTTTTCAATGAAAATCTTACAAGCCAGGAGACAGTAACATGATATAGTCAAAGGGCTAAAGGAAGAAATAAATCTTAACCCTACAATATTACATCCTGCAAAAATATCCTTCAAATATTAAGCAGAAATGAAGCTTTTACCTAATGAAAGCTGAGGGATTTATTCATTTCAACACCACACTTGTCCTGCAAGAAATGCTAAAGGGAGTCTTCAACCCGAAAGAAAACAGTGTTAAAGAACAATAAAAAATCACCTGAAGTGTCCTCCTCATAAAATATTTACCCAGGCAGATTCCTTCAAGAGTTTTCCCTTCACTTTCTTCAAGTATTTTTAGAGTTTCATGTCTTAAGTTTAAATCTTTTATCCAGTGAGAGTTTATCTTAGTTAATGGTGCAAGGTGTGGGTCCAGTTTCAATCTTCTACAGGTTGCCAGCCAGTTCACCCAGCACCATT